>JARHVA010010787.1:0-17500 GCA_037957365.1 Torreya grandis
GAATTTTTTTAATTTTTAGGGATTTTTGGGAATATGTATGTACACTTTAAAAATAAGGTTACTAGAAAATGGAATACCAATCGTAGAAACCAAGAGAAGGACGGAGGGATGATGGATAGGATGACAAAGAATGACAATGATGGGGACCAAGGATGAATGAACTAGGGATAGCCAATGACCACATCATGAAGGAACTAGATGGTTATTTTCTTGAGTGTCCATAGAAGGATATGTAATGATGGTGTAGGGATAATTATCAAGACACCTTATGATTCCTTACAAAGGTCAAGATAGGAAGGAATAAGAGATAGGATGCATGATATGATGGTAGATTATAGATCAAGGGATATAGACAAGGTAGACAAGGGATGAATGGAAAAGGGTATCAAATGGATGGAATTTTCCCCCAAGTATCAAGGAACAATGAGGATAAATTATTTATTCTACCATGATGCTAAAAATTGGTTTTCATCATGGTACTTGCCAAAGGTGCCAAAAGACTAGTTTTCACCATTAAATGAATGATTTTTTTTTTAAATTTTGACTTTATAAGGCATCTTAATTTATTAGATGATGGGAAAGATGAAAGGTGTGAAAACTAGATGGATTATTTATCTAACACATATTCTAGAAAAATGTGATCCTAGGTGACCTCTATTGACTCTTGATTTAACATCCTCCAGACATTTTGACTAGGTGTCTTTGTAACCCCTATTAGGGGTAATGCTGCCAATGGATTTGAGATATGGTATGGATGGGATGATGTCATGATTTTGATGATGGGATATAGGATGGGAATGAAGTATGTGATTATGAGTGATATGAAAGGATGGGGAGTATAAATTGGGTTCAACAGCTGTATACACCATTAGATATGGTGGAAGGGATTCTTTAGATTGGTACCATGAGACTATAGGATCTGAGACCTTTTGATTTAATGATTATTTGACCCAAGCATTAAGAGGATGTTCAGTGGTATGATTTATGACTTTATTTCCCTTAGTAATAGTTTTTGAGCTTCACTAGAGGATATTAATTTGACTTGATACATAATGATTTTTTTGACTTTGATGACCCCCTAATGCCTGATATTTATCTTCACTAGTGGAAGACATTATTTGATTAGGATGATGATTTGAATTTTCTCAAATTTGGCTTATGAGATCAAAGATAATTTTATGATTATTTATGATTTTTATAATACGGTCTTGGAACTTGGTATTTGTAGCATGTGATATTAAGTGCATAGGGGAATCCATCAATGTATGTTTATGTTCATTTCCTTCATGGAGTGAGATATATGGATTATGGAGGCTAGGTAGATGGTGAACATTAGGTGATGGATTCAAGGTATAATGGTAACATAGTATTCATAAAGGCCAATAGGAACCCTATCATCAATGTTGGAGAAAGTTTCCTCAATAATCTCTAAAGGACCACTAAGACACATATCCAAGGTAGGGTTAGATCCCCTTTGAAAATATTCAATAGATAAAGCATTAAAGAATTCATTTATGACTTCATCATCCTAATTGAGATATTTGAAAGAGTAGTCATTATCACCATATACCATAATATTGATAAGGGATGATGATTATGATGAGGAATCTAATTTAGATGTTGGTGTGGAACATGATCTAGATGTAGATAAAAATTATTCTAACTCCAATGTTAACTTTGACATACATGCTATAATGTTACTATTTATAGATGCATTGCATGTTATTAACCTCTTGATAAGGGGTATTTGAGGTGATGGGTGAGATGGAGATGATGGATGAATGATAGGTTTGACTGTGATAGGCTCATGGAGGGACTTATGAGATATGGGGGGACTAAGATCATAGGGAATAGACTCAGTTATGATGGAGGACTTGTCAAGGATGGGGAGATCATGAAAGGGGGGATAAGATGTCTTGACCTTGGATTGGAAGGGGAAATTCTTGGTCATGATTGGTAAATGAATATTATAATTACTTTTTTTTTCACCAGCGATGTGGATGCATCTGATTCATCATCAATTACTGTATCACCATGGTCAATGGGGTCTTGGATAAAATCTTGGAAAGGTCGACATTGATTAATGGCATGGCCCCAAGTTTAGTGATATGCACAATATTGGTTATCTTTATACCAATAGGGATTTAGCTTAGTGTGATCAAGATGTCAGATACATGGATAAACCCTCATGTTAGTGGTGATAAGTTGTTTGCAAAGGGATTCTAATGATATAAGAAAGGGAGTATAAAGACCTAATTCATGTTGAATTTGATTTCAAAACATTGGAATTATGATCAAATGGTTGTAGATATAACTAGGTGGATGGATTCAAGGTGGCCAAGTTTAGATTCCCTTTGCTAATATGGGAATGGGTAGATGGTGGTTTATGGCTAGTGTATGGAGGATTGGTATGGGATTCACATGACAGGGCTTGTGTAGGAGGTGAAATGAGTTTAAGGGGATAAAAACCTTTGATATGTGGTACACCCATCATAATTAAATTAAATATGATCTCATCCTTATGGACAACTATGTATTGGTCGATGAAGGCAAGGTCTAGTTCTATGGTGATGGTAGATGAGTGATGAATGATAATGTGGGGGTTGATGAGGGTATACTAAGGATTAGATAATTATGATTGAACCAATTAGGTCCAAATGAGAAAGATAGTATGATATATTATGATGACTATAAGGTATATTAAATGTGTTTAGGATAATATAAAACTAGTGGTTATATTTTAGATTAATAGTTTAATAGGTGCTAACAACCTATCAATGATGCCTAGTTGTAAAGCTAGCAAAAAGGATTGAGGGTTTGATGGTTGCCTATTGTCACATGGATATTAAACTTTTGAGGAGATGTAAATCTCTCCTCATCCAAGTCGCACAATGGAATCACCTCTAGCCCTGTGGGTATCCTAAGGAATGATGTGAGTCTCTAGATAGGGCTATCTCCCCTTGATGTACCACCATAGATTGAAACTAAGACTAACTTTGGGGGTGAAAAGGGAGAAAGAAACAAAAATAAAATATAAAAATAATGGAGGTGATACACCAAATTTATTGATGACATCCAAACATATTCATATTATATTTGAGACCAAACAACAAACCAAATATACACTCTTCCAATATATAACTTATCACATCAATGTTACATTATGAGGTCAAGATAAACATCTAGGATAGAAGGAATAGAAAAGAGGCCTTGAGTAACACTTATGAAGAGACAAACTAACTTAATCCTTGACACATCCAAAAACACTTCACATTCCCTACAAGAATAAGTTTTCCAATTGTAAATATGTTGCAATAATGAGCTAACATGATAAGGAAATAAGAGTGTCAATTAAGAAAAATAAATAATTGAAATGAAAAACAATATTAAAAATAATATAAGAGGTAAAAATTAGTAATTTTATTAATAAAAAATGTATAAAAATTAGTATGGCTTCACCATACTCAGGTGGAGCATCCAATACAGTGCCAAAATGGTTAACTCAGAGAGAGAGAGAGAGAGAGAGAGAGAGAGAGAGAGAGGAGAGAGAGAGAGAGAGAGAGAGAGAGAGAGAGAGAGAGAGAGAGAGAGAGAGAGAGAGAGAGAGAGAGAGAGAGAGAGAGAGAGAGAGAGAGAGAGAGAGAGAGATGCATTAGAAAATTCCCAACCACTTTCAATGGATTAACACTCTATATGATGTTGACTCAAGATATTATCAAGAAGGCAAAACTTCAAAGGCCTTGTAAAATAATTGAATGCTCACTTGATATTTATCCAACCACCAGGTCTCTTTTTAGAACTCCATGTTGTCATCTAATAATCTAACAATAAGGAGCAATGTCTTAGAATTGATATAATTATGCTACATATACTTTGGGTGGCCATCAATACCTATTTATAAAAATGTGACCATATTATTAGGTAAGACACTTCTTCATGATCACATTTATGTATGCATTAATTCCAAATCAAAACTTGAGTCCATTCTATAGATGGAAAACCAATCTCAAACCATTGGTTTTCACATAGTCATAACATTCATGATAACCTAAAAACTACTTGGCCTTACTTCACAAACACTAGTCCATCTTCTATCTCTATATCTAGCCTAATATTGAACACTTATCATTCATCCAGAACACTATGAGAGTTAAGAGGGTACTATGTATGAAGATTCTTCATTTGAAAGCAATGAACATGTCAATGGAATGAATTTATAATAGGTTTAACATGATATAAGTTATTGACCAAAAGTCTTATTTAAACTTCAATGGTGACAGAGTCTTGTCCTTGACCATCTTACATGTACGATAATTTTTGTTGCTGATTGAGATCTAATAGTGATATGGGTCCTCAATATTTTTTTTTGCCTAGGTTGAAGAGCTAGTTCATAGACATTTAATATAAGCTCTTTGCATTTGATTTATCTTCACTGGTCATTAATTTCTAACTCAGGTTGTTCACATTTTGTCTAATTATCTTTATTCTTATTGGTCCCATAGATTTTGCTGACTTGTTGAATCTACTTACACTATTGTATTTGGATGTACAAATGTATGTGAGTCCTTCATTTCCTACCAAAATATCCCTTGGACATGTTGACATGATCTATCACTGTCGAATAAAGATGTATGAGCTCCCATTCACCATGGATCTCTTTGGTCCCACTTTCCTTTCAATTCTTGTACACAATTAGATCATTGGTATGATTGAACACTGATCATTAATTTAGCTCAGGCCCCATCCTTTTATCAATGAACATGTACTATCAAATCTCAACTTAATGATCTGAATGTCCAAATTTTATCTCATTAAGGGCTTTAACTTGGGGATCTTTTTACTCATTGGACTCCAATGAAGATCATTATATTTCATGTGGTAGTATGTGGTATCACATAGACCATTAGATCTTGGCCAACTTTAAATCATTTAAGGACATTTTAAACCTAAATGATTACTTTACAAAGCTTAAACTTTGACATTTACATGAAATTCAATGATGTTCATTCACTTGTCACTGTATTTTAAATTTCAATGGTCATTTCATGTGCTTGAATTTGACACTCATGCAAATGTCCTAGTTTTTAAAAAATCAAACAACTATTTTCCATGGCTTTATGTTGACATTTGTGCACCCATCATATCTTTGTTGGATCATAAATTCTCTAGGATATTTCCTTCAGACAGTTTACTAGACGTTTGTTGTGGGCTTTTCTTTAAAGAAATGACCCTTTAGAAAAAGTGTTTAGGACACTTTTTTGAAAAATTACCCTTCATAACTTTTGATTTGGACCTTTTGGTGAAGAAATACCCTTAAAAAATGGTTTGGGACAATATGATACAAAAATGACCTTTTAGGAAAATGTATAGGGCACTTTGTCTTGAAATATACCCATCATATGTTTAGTTTCAGACAAAATATTTGAGAGAATTTGGGTCCCTCAGACATTTTTTTAGATAAAATGTCTGAAAACAATTCCTGACACTTAGCTAAAGAAAAGGTCGAAAAGAATTTGGCTTTAGCCCAATGAAAGCCAAAATAATTACCATGTAAATACTTATCTAAAAAATATTTTATAATTATATTTTCCAAGATTTTTAAGCTCTTCTAAAATCATGCTTGAAATGTTTCTTGATCCTTGAAAGCCTAAATAAATGACAAAAACTTGAAGCATGTGCAGACTTGTTACATGACCTTGAACTGCTTAGTTTCACTATGAAAAATGCTTGGAACCTTCAACTGTAACTATAGACCTATCCATTGAAGATCAATTAGATCAAAATTTAAGCTTGCTAATAGTGTTTCAAAATATTTTCAAAAATATATATGTTCTCCACTTTGGGTCACTCTTCAATCAAGATCATGCTCTTTCCACTATAGTCTTAGATTATGCATAATTATTAATATATAGACTAAAAATTAGTCAATATTACCTAAGTAGATAGAGATGATTCCCTATAGGAGGAATAATTTAGATCTACTTAAACCCCATTAATAACCCAAAAATAAAGATACTTGTTATTAGTGAAGGGGTTGGTGAATATATCAACAATTATTTTCATTGTTTAGATGTAGTGGAGATTAATGACTTGCTCATAGATGATATCCTAGATGAAATGCATGTGAATATCAACATGAATAGTTTGTAGATGGAGGATGAGATTCCTATAGATATTTTTTATTCTTTGTTTGTTATAAAAGATGATTTTTGGCTGGTAAAATTGGATGCCAAAATTAGTGAAAATCTCCTAAATCCAAATAACATCAATGGACAATTTTTAAACTCATCTATATTATACCTCTGTAGAAGATAAATCAATATAATTTTGATTCTTTATTGATCAACTAATTATACCTATACCAAAGGATAAACTATATGCTAAATTAGACTTATAATTCTTAATATCACTAGCCTAATCTAAATCTATATAACCAATCAAGTTGATGTTGATGCCTAATCCATAGTGAGTCCCAAAACTATGATTACCCTAAATATAGTGGAGAATCTGTTTAACTTATTTTTAGTGAAACACATTAGATAATTGAATAAATTTATATATCATTCCCATCATATATGAAATGTTAGGTCTAGTTTGCATAAGGTAGATGAGACTACCAACATGTTATCAATATGAGGTAGCATCAATCAAATGAGATATGAATTTAGAATCAAGATTCACACTAGATAGAAAAGGAGTTATATTTGGATTACATTCAACCATGTTAAATTGTTAAAATAAATAAATATCATACTTGGATTATGCAATAGTGATCCTATAATTAGAATAATAAATTTAGATCTTGAAGAAGTAATGTAACAAGCCTAAGTCAATCATTGAGAACTTAACAAAAAAAAATTCACTAATGTGATGGTGGATAAATAAATCCTTAGATCAATAGGTCTTCCATGTAGAGAACTAAAATCAATAGTGAATCATCCCACCATAGAAACTAGACATTCAGATCATAATGGTATAAGGTAAACCCAATTTAAATAAGAAAGGAGTCCATCTTGGCATATCAAGATTGAGAATATTTTTTGAGACCATATATAGTTTTCTAAAGTTTTAGAACTAATGATGAATCTTTCAAAAATATTTGTGTTTGATCCATGTATATTCACTATTTGAGGTCACTGTGAAGAAAGGAACTCTTCACATCCATCAAATGAACATCTTAACAATGTTTGTGGTAATGGCAGGAGTGAGTTGGATTGAGTTCATTTTGGCAACTATAGAAAATGTCTTGGTATATTCAATTTTAGGTACCTAAGAAAAACCCCTTACTAACAAAAATTCCTTAAAGTTGCCTATGAATCCATATGTTACAATCTTTTTTAGTATATCCACCTATATGAACAAGTTTTATTCCCTTACAGAGAGGGACTAAATCCAAAGTTTTGTTCTCCATCAAGGAACCATATTCCTATTATATAATAGTATCCCACTCAATAGTGTCTAATGCCTCATGAAATAATGTTATATTGGAATAATATGGAATGAAAACATGTGGGGAATCCTAGAATTATGAATGTGTTTGCTTAGTGTCTGATGGATCTCCAACCCAGTGGTCATCACTTTGTAGTGTGTATATAGCCTAAAGAGGACTAGTATTTAGAGATTCAAGAGGATATTCCTCATCCCATGATGATATTATAGGATAAAGAAGAGGTGAGTCATCATTTCTACTTTCATCATCAAAACTAGAAGAATCAAGATAATCAAAAAATATGTTTAGGTTAATTTAAATCATCATAACTATCTTCAAATCTCAATGAATATAACAAAGGGGGAGTGGTTTCAAGTTTTTATTATGAATTACCCTCTCAAAAATGACCACTCCTCTCAATGAAAAACTCATGAGTGGTGGGATGGAGAAGCCTATATATATTAACACCCTCAGTATATCCAATGAAGATGTAAGGTTGACTTCGAGGTTCCATTTCCTTACATTTTTTCTTGGGAGTGTGGGCCATAAAAAGAGATCCAAATACTTATAAGTGTTTTAATTTGGGTTTTCAATAATTTCAAGATTCAAAATTAGTGACTCTATTTAATGATTTATGAGGAACATAATTTTAGATATAACATGCATGATTGATGATCTCAGTCCAATATTGAGGTGCAAGATACTTGTAGTGTAACATATAATTGTAAATTTATTTAAAAGAGCTATTCTTATTCTCTACAAAACCATTATGTTGAGAAGTATATATAACTATACATGGTAGTTGAATCCCATCTGATATGCATTATTTTTTAAAATGGTTATTGACATACTCACCACCATTATCAGTGTGCAAAATCATGATGACTTTACCTAACTAATTTTTAAAAAAAAAATTGAAGTTATAGAAATGATCAAATACATTTGATTTATGCTTAATAAAGTACACCCAAGTATACATCAAAAAGTTATCAATGAAATTAAGCATGTATTTTTTCATGTTGAATGAAGGTTTTGGAAATGGGATAGCAATGTCACCATAGACAAGCTCCAATATCTATTTAGCTCTCCATGATTTTCCCTTGTCATAATTCTCATCAGGTTGCTTACCAAGTATGTAACCTTGGAAAAATCCATCATAAAAATTGACTTGTGGCAACCCTAAAACCATGTATTGAAGATGATTTTCTCTAGGTAGTGATAATTGAGATGGTCAAATCACTCATCCCATAATTTACTCACCCAATATGAATGAGTGAGTAGAGTAGTCTAGGGTTGATCATAAGCAAAATGTGATAAATTATACAATTGTGACATATGATCTACTTTACCAAACATAATAATGGAGTCAATATCTACTTCCCTAATAACCATTTAATTGGGTTTGAACTGAACTTTCTTTCCCAAATTTATGTGAGTGATCTGATAAATAGATGGGAGATTGCTGGATAAGGAGGGAACACATAGAACATCATGAAATGTCCCTTCATTCATTTAAATAGGTCCTCTCCCATTATCTTCTAAATAAATATCATTAATCAACAAGATGAAAGTCATAAAATAAGGCTCCAAGAATGATAACATATCCTATGTGAATCCATGTAGTGTGAGGCACTATAATCAATAACCCATGTGTAAGGTTGGGATGAAACTATAATAAGTGTTTTGATCTTATTAATATCTTTGGCATTATAAGATTCTTGTGATGATGAACTCTGATTGGAAGAATAAGGAACATTATTATTATGTTTCTCAATAATATTAGTCAATTGGTCAATCAACTTCTTCATGAATTTAGATTCATAGTACCCAAATTTATTACAGTAGGCACATGTGAGTCACTCTTTCTTAGGTTTCTCATATGAAGAGGACTCTTTTTATGATTTGTACTTAACATCTAGTTTTAACCCTTTCTTTTCTTTGCATCCTTCTTATTTTATCACTTCTCCTTGCTACTAGAATCCTTTTGTTTATCATGACTCGCTACAAGGGTCATAAGGAAAATTTTAAAGATGATACTATCAATTATCCATAGATGGGAATAGTATATGTGTATAACCATGCAAGGTAAATAGAAACAAGTGTCAATCCAAGTCATAAACTTGATGAAAAGTGGCATAACATCCCCTATTTTGCATAGAAAAACTACCTTCTTGATTGCCTCTATTTTAAAGTCCCATAACTGATGAATAAAAAGTATAATGATTAGAATGAAAGGTAGGGAAATAATACATTCCTATACATTCATTGGTTTCATTCTTGGTATTTTTAAATAAACTAAAAGTGAGCCATCATCACCTGTAATCTAAAAAGAACTCCTCTCATGCACCCTGCACACTTGGCTTCCAAATTAGCATCAGTTGATCATGAAAATACATGAGATGGATTTAATTAAAAGTCTAAAGACCCTCCATGTCATTATAATAATTAGGGACACCTTGAAATACCATCCACTTGAAGTTTTCACACTTCTCTCTAGCTTGTGCAATAAGACAGATTTAACTAGCTAAGTTAAAACAAATGTTTGGGGAACATAGAAATTTATTTATGAAACTAAATGAATATGGGGAGTTATATTAAGTATTAATATTTCACCCAAAGTTTGTTTCATATCTTGACTCCTTTTAGAACCTACAAAACACAAAAAATGGTCAAAAAGAGCTTGTTTTACACCTCATCCATACAAGTCCATATAATTAGATGGCATGGGAGGTATATTTAGTGAGTAATATTAAAATATTAATAGTTTTAATAATCCAATTATTCCATTTGGATAGCTATCTAACTCCATTTTCACCAACTAGTCCTAGCTAAGGGTTTAGTAGGGTTTTAGGCATGTTTTGAGTCTTAAGCTTAGTTCATAAAACCATAACATATAAATTGAAGAAAAATTTAAAAAAAAGGCCTATAATACTCCTGATATCATCCATAAAATCCCTTGTCACCCATGAAAAAACTCCAAGAAGATATGAACATCATAATTTGATCTATCGTGCTTGTTTTCCTCCCTCCTGTAAGTCTGAGTGAGCTTTCTAGTCAAAAGTGATTATTCTATAGTTTATTATACATAAAAATGGTAAAAAAAAAGCTTAATATTCTCCCATAAAATTTTTCCAATAGTCTAACATGTTTAATTTATGCAAAAGTGTGATGGACTCTCCATTTGTGCACTAGGCTTAAACCTTGTCTACTAGGCCTGACTATAATGTTTGGTGTTATAAGCATTCAAATGAGTTTATTTGCATTAAAAATGATAAAAAAAACTCTAGCACCATCCCATATAAATTATCCAATATATTGGTAAGCTCATCTCATGCTAGAAATGGTTTTGACCATTCATTTAGACCTAAGCTTCATCATGCCTAATGGCATTACCTGTAACCCTTGTTGGTTTGGGTTACTTTACTTAGTCTCATCCCTATGTGAGGTGTTACCCACATTTTCCTATATGTATTTTATGATCCTAAACCTCCTTTAAAATATTCCACAACTCCTGATCCACCCTTTTATGCTTTGCCTCTAAAACCTACTAGTTTCACTTAAGGGGAAGTGCCCTCTATCTGAGATAAAATAGAGGGAACTTCCCCTATTTGTCTTGAAAAAAAAAGAATTAGATAATATTATAAAACTTATAACTATTATCTACACTAAATTTCATCTCTTTCTCACGTTTATAGGCCTTTCAAATCCTCCAAAATCAAGATAGACCCTTCATAATGTAGACTGTGTAGGGTTATTTTGAGAGTAGACTATATGCATTTGATTAGGGTCCTCTTCTATGTTCTATATCCACTGTGAGAGGTCTATATTTGATTTAATAATAATAAAAGGATACTTCATTCAATATTATAACCTTTTGACCCCTTTATTCCATTTCATACTCTTGAGTTCACAAGATGATGTTACATGTCTGATTGTGTTGCTTACTTTAGGTCTTGTAGATATTCATAACTTGAGGGTAACTTTAAAACATTGAAATATACTTGTTGAAACATTCCTAGGTTATTTAAAAGTGTTTGGACCTGTTTTTTTTATTCCAATGTACATTTCCAATACTCTCACTTACCATAAAAATCACTATCTTCCCTATTTCAGTAAACTATGCTCTTTTGCCTTAGAGGAAGGTTACCTGTAGTTGAATGTGGCTCCTAGAATCCACATTTAGATCCAAAAATTTGTGTTTGAGATATTATTTTCCTTAGGTATCTTTCAAACACCACTTTATCATCAATTCTAGGTCACTAATGAGACTAAGATATTCTTCCTATACCATACCTTGTTATAGGTGCTTATTTCTCTCTTGAAAGAGCCCCATGAAGTCATCAACATATATATTGAGGTGATTAATTAAAATTTCATTGGGTTTTATCTCTAATTATATTTATAATACACTTTTTACTTTCAAATCTAATCTTAGTGTTAAGACTAAGACACTTTGTTTTCTAGGGCCTCTACCTATAGGTGCATGTGTAGAGTCCTTAGCCTTGAGTTTTGATGTGGAAAGACCTCTTGAGTAATCCTTAATATCATAAATCCTCATTTTAAACCTTAAAATTAACATGTAAATATCAAAGTGGGTCACTGTCTAGTGTATTATCTGTAGGTGGATATTTCTGTATAAGGGCACTTGTAAGTACCCATGGAGCCTAGAATGCCACACATCCACATCAGCTGATGGCATTTATGATTATTTTCATACCATTAAACCAATGGAAGGATTATAATCATTATAATATCCTTGTTTTCATTTTTAAGATATCAAAAGTCATCTTAAGCTAGACCTATAGATGTCATTGAATGAATTCAATGTTTTAGAGACATATTTGAGGCCCAAACTTTCATCTTCTCCCCACCTCCTAAATTTCATCTTTTGCATGGATTCTCTATATGATATGGGTTTTTAAAATCACTTGTTTAGATGCCCCAAATATAAATTATATACATGTTATAGGATGTGAAAAAACCCTAAGGATCACTATTTTTGCAAAACAAGTAGAGTAAGCCTAAACTCAATCTCTTTTGTGTTTTATAAGTTTATTTGATTAAAAATATCAACATGACACTCAAAATGGGTTTATATTCATCATTTAATAATTATAATACCTTTATAATGGTTTCAATACATTTTATCCTCCATACATGGATTTAGGCTCTCTATTTAGGTTACTTGTAGGTGGTTTTTACTCAGACATGCAGTAATATAGGCTAATAGATAGTGAACATTAACTAAAACTTTCAATGATTCTTAAACCATTAATATGTATGATAAAATGGAATATTTTAATTCTCAATGTGTCTATATTATTCCAAACTGATTCTCAACATGAGTTTCCTCATGAGGACACCTGCAAATGATGTTCATTTCATAGTACGTGTAGAGAATGGTCTTGTGAGCAAAAAGTGTGGATCATGGGCATGTAAAATGACCTTGAAAATATTTTAAGGTCTAATTCAGATTAATTTATCTTATATAAACCTTAAAAAATATCAAAAAACTCTTTTTAATGCGGATGTAAACCTTAAGAACTCTTGTAGGTACATATGAGTGGTATGCAGGAAAGATACTTTAGATTAGGACAAAAAATGAGAGAATGAACCTCAAAAGAAACTCAAACACAAATTAGAAACCTAAAAAACGTGATTAAAAGCAAGGATACATTTAAAAAGGTTCCAAAATATCTTATTCAACATGAACTTCCTTATAACCACTTGTAGATACACACTCTAATGGCAGACTATGTGCATATGTAGTGAACGACTGCAAATCATGAATCATTGCTTGGAAAGTGATATTGGAAGATGAAAGGAGGATAATATATATTTTAAAACATTTTAAAGGACTTATAATAACCTTTTGAAACCATGAACAAGCATGGAATTCCTGAAAGTGGAGGAGAACTGCTAATCAACAAAGGATGTACTAGTTTATAAATTTGAAATGAATTTCTCATCAAAACATATTGAAACATTAAAAAAGGAATGTAATACATAACGATTAATATAAAAAATAATTTTAAATCCAATTTAGTACCTTATTTGTATGGAATTTTTCAAACTAAGGGAAAATTGATAGGGTGCACAGATTAGCAGGTAGTTTTGGAAGCTCAACTTCAATAGATGATTAATAAAGCTCAGATAAACAATAAAAAACTTATTGTAATTAAAATGTATCTAAATATGTTTATTATCACCTCCTATAATTTTTTTACCTGAAACCGCTTGTGTTGACTGTACCAAGGAAAAACTTGAGTGTCACTTCAATCTGCCAAGAAAAGTAAAAATGTAGTAGAATGGTTTTGGGACAAAAATGGTGCCTAAAAATAAATTAAATAATGGATATGAGTGTGGTTAATCTGAAGAGACATATTTGCATCTTTTCTAAGTGTCATACTTCCCAAGGAGGCCATACAAGTGTCATTTGGTTCCATTTCATTAGGAAAACTAATTTTTCTCTAAACAACCTAAAATATTTTCAGTTATGTTAGTTTTATAAGACTTATAATGACACATATAACATTAAATCATGTTTTTACACTTTCACTTTTCCCAATAAACCTATATAAATCATTTAATACACTATTTTGACCCTTCAAATGACCCAAAAATGATATAAGAACATAAAAAAAATTGACCAAAGCTAATATAACATCAATTAACATTAATTGACCTATAAAAGATCTCATGAAAATTAATTATACCCCCTTATAGGCTTTAAAATTAATTTTTTTACCAGGGGTGCCCCAATTTGACCTAAAGGTCAACTTTGGTCAACATTACCTACATTCACGCTAGCAAGAGGATGATTGGATCAGTTTCTAGTTATGAGTAAGAAAGATGATAGAGACCATATTGATTTATGATTTATGGGTTTCTAAATTAAAATTTATAATGTGATAAAATTCTATGAAGATATTGACTAGGTATGGGTATCTGATGAAAGGATAAGTGATAGTGGAGTAGGATGATAGGATGAAAAGACTAACACAAAACTTTAGACCAATTTTTCCAAAGATAGGATGGGCAAACATTAGTTGATTATGTGATGAAGGTGATAGGATAATATGATAAGGATCAATATAGATAGGTGATGATGATAAAGGGGTAATGAAAGGTGGATGGTTTAGACCTATATGTGACCTATAAGCTAACTAGGATAAGACGAGGTGATGACTAGATGGGTGATGAAGGCAAGGTCAAGAAAGTGATCGAGTATGGATTTAAGATATGATTTGGATGATGAGGTATGATTATGATGTGATAATATGTGATTAACATAATGTATAAGGGAGTGAATTATGTATAATAAGGTTAAACAAGGATATACAAGGTGATGGGATAATGAGAGAAGATGGTATGGGGATGATTAAGATTATGGGTAAGGTAGAATTATGATATAATGTGGATGGGGATAAAATATAATATTAGGATATGCGATGGGTTATAATCAGATACTTAAGGGGGTGATGTCAATAAAATGATATGGGAATGATTAAGACTATGGTGTGATTTATGGATAAGGCAAAATCAAAGTGAGGTATGATTAATTATAGATGAGGTGGTCTTATGACAAGGTGTGACTAATCTAAGATAGGCGATGGGATAATGAAAAGGATATTCAATATTAGGGTGACAAATATATACAAGATTATGATTAGGTAAGGATGTACAAGATTATGGGGTATGACTAGGATGGGATGAAGATAAGATATTATGGGATATATAAAAGGATGTATAAAAAGATGACACACACACACACACACACACACACACACACACACACACACACACACACACACACACACACACACACACACACACACACACACACACACACACACACACACACACACACACACACACACACACACACAAGGGGATGATGATAAGGATGTACAAGATGAAAGGATATATACAAGAGAATAATGAGATAAATATGTAAAAGATAAAATGGTAGATGGGGTAAAGTATAAAAAGATGATATTTATAAAGTGATAGTGAGATAAGTATGGAAAAGATGATGATTAAGATGGGCAAGTGATGGATGACTGATAGGTGGGACTAGGATATGATATGACTATTAGGATGTACAAGAAAATAAAAATATGTACAAGAGGGTAATGAGATAAGGATAAACAAGACAAAGTGATTATTAATGAAGAGTAGTTATGGTTAAACTAGGATGCGATAGAGACAAGATGGTAGATGATGAAAAAAATGTGCAAGACAAAAAGGGGGATACAAGATAGTGTATACAAGAGGATGATGAGGTTAGGATGGTGATGGGATGTAATATGGGTGGGTATGATAGGCTAAGATTTATAATAGAATAATTATATGTAAAAAGGGGATAAGGAAAGGATATACATAATGAATGAAAATTGAGACAAAATGATATGGGGATGATGGTGAAACAATGGTGGATAAGGTCAAATTTGGACTGTGGGATTAGACAAGTCCAGGTGGGGTATGATTGATTATGGATTAGGTGGATTTAGGTGATAAGGGTTTGACCAATGATGGGTGGATATATTTTGAATAAGAGAGGATTATGACAAGGTGGTGGTGTAAGATAGTATATAAAATTATGTACAATAGAGACTATGTATATATGGATTAGGTGGATGTAGGTGATAAGGGTTTGACCAATGATGGGTGGATATATTTTGAATAAGAGAGGATTATGACAATGTGGTGGTGTAAGATAGTATATAAAAGTATGTACAATAGAGACTATGTATAATGAGGATATACAAGGTGATGTGATTATGAGACAAGATAATATGGGAGGATGAGGACTATGGATGAGGTAGACTTATGAAAAATATGATTAATGGATGGAAATAAGATGGGGGATTGGGATAGGAAAAGTAGAATGTATAAGAGAGTAAATTATGTACAAAAGGTATGAGACTAGGATTATACAAAATGTGATTAAGATGCAGGGTGATAATTATGGATGGAATATAGAGGGTAAATAATAATGTGATTAAAATAATCATGCAAAGTGGGATGGATACTTAGATGTTATGGACTAAATATAGGTAAGATGTAGTGTGAATGGAAAGTGGGTATATAAACAAAGAGGATGTTTTACATGATGTCATTAGAGGATAAATGAAAGAGAAATGTGTTATGGATAAACAAAATGGATGCACAAGGGGATAAATACTAGATATTATGGAATTAATATGATGGATAGGTGGATAATATATGTATGAAGTGGGAATGAGAGATAAACAATAGGGAAGATGGAAGGTAGATAAATATTATATGTGATTCTATTAAGATGTTAATGAAAAAAGGGTATGAAAAGGAAGTGGATACATAGTGTTATAGGTGGAGGATATAAATGATGTGGTTGATGTAATGTATGATGATAATGGTGACTATGAAGAGGATGTGTGGAAGTGTGAATTAGTGTATATGGTATGGAAACTATAAGATGAATGTAGGATCAATGTGGTGGTCAGAGATCAAAACACACAAATTATTGATGAAAAGAAGGTAGTGAAATGGATATAAGGGATGGATTATGGTCAAATAAAGATATGATATTTGGAAAAGAAATGGGTCTCTAAGGTGAATATTATATGGGTGGTGAATATGATAACTAAATAAAAAATAACTATAAGAAGACTAGAGGTGGAAAGACAATGTGGTGAAAGGAAATAACTAGATGATGTGATGATGGTAGAGGAGGATAGGTAGATATGCCTAAAAAATATAGGGGTGGATAATATAAAGATCTAGATAGATGAAAAAAGGATGGTGATAAAGATATGTGACAAGATGATGAAATGATGGAAAAATTATGGGTATCAAAATGGATGATGAAAAACTAAGATGATGATGAAGTAATAAAGGTTATCCTAAAGGCCTATAAGAGGTATCACACAAGATAAGGGTGTGGCCAACTTGGATATAATACAAAATGGGTCTCATCACAACACACAAACAATCATGCAAAAGTACAATCCTAATTAGTAAATTTTATGGGAGTGTAACATGATGCCCACACCATCCAATGGCTACAGAAGTGAGGTTGTAAGCCAA
>JARHVA010010787.1:22500-128916 GCA_037957365.1 Torreya grandis
TGGACCATGTACTTTTAATTTTATTTGAGTTACTTGTGATGAGTAGGCAAATGGTGGTGTTTGATCATGTAATTAAGCATGATGTTTTTATTATGCTTCTAGATGTTGTTATACTTGAATTTTAGCCTTTGGTTGAACTTCTTGTTAATACACTCATGGAAATATGCATCCAAGTGGTTGTGTGCTCTTGTAATCCAAGTTATTTTTCCTAATCACTTCTTCCTATGCCACAAGGATTTCAATAAATAATGGGAGAGGAAACATTGGAATTTTTTTTAACATGTGGATTTTGATCTGCACTTTATTTTACAAATTTTTAGTGGCTTTAATAGGCCTAAGAAACTTTAGAATGTCCTCATGCATGTGTGGAAGTAATGCTATCATATTATGAATATGTAACCACCATCCTTTGAAATTAACCACTTGGGGATGGTGTTATCAATATTGAGGCCATATTAGATTGGGGAAGGCATTATCTATCCAATAATCCACATCAAGACCATTTGATCATGTATGAGACATCCATAATGTGATTAGATAATAAAAAGTCATAGAAATTAGTAACATAATGATTGATTTTCCCATCCAAAAAGTTTTCTATGATCTTTATGAGCTCTTATATGATGAATTAAGGACACTAAATTCCTCTACTAGTCTCATCATTTTATTCAAAATATAAATTATGCCCTTTATGACCTATTTTTGGCCTCTTATTATCTACTAATATAGATTCATAATGCATTCTATTAGTACTCTAACTAGTGCATTAGTTACTTGTCCAATGGGAAATATGGTTTTTCTATTTTATGTTTCTCCAATTTATTATTAGATAGGGTTTATTTATATTAAATACCTATAGTGACTTCCCATTTTCAATTTTCCTATGACTTGTGAAAATGTATTGGCATTGGTGTGGATCATTAATTATTTTGAAAAATGGATAACTCCCTCATTGTATTTACTCAAAATTGGCATCATTAGTTCCTCATGATAGCCAAAGATAGGTAGTCATACGAAATGCTAAATTTATGACCCTAACAACCAATCAAGAAGTGGAATTACTCCTTGATTAGGCACTACTCCTTATTTCCACATTAATAAATTTGAATGGCTTAGCATTACTCAATTTTCCTTGCTATAATTCCAATATGATGCCCGTCTATTCCTTATGAGCATCTATCAAAGGAATAATCATCTATTTCATGGCCATGTTGTCTTTTACTTTCTCCTTAATTTTTAAGATACACTAAAAACATATCTAATAAATATCATCTCTAACTCAAAAAATTCTTGATCAATATGAATAAATTTTTATTTCATTTACTTTAGTTGAAAAAATATGAGTTGCATTGATATCCTAACTTCTATATAAATCCAATTGAAATCTTTCACCTAATTGTGTCTATCCATCAATCTACCTTACAAACCTCCACATGTCTTAAATTAAAATACACATTTTGATTTGACCCATGGCACTTTTTATCTTTATATATTATTTATTTACTTGAACTTAAGGATGTGACATGTTGCCATCTTGTTTCCCCATACTTTCTCATTTTGAACATTAATTAATTTATAAAAAATTTACCCTTTTTTGGAATGTCATGATATTATTTTTATTCTAGCATTAACTACCTTATGCAACTAGTATTTATTTATCCTTTTCACTTGTAATTTGTTTGATCCTGCCTCATTCTCAAACTTAGATATTTTTCAAAACTAGAACAAATCTCTATTATAGACCTGATCCTTTGTTGCTTCAAATAATGATATCAAAAACTTCATTGCATTGTATCATGTTATTTCCTATGATATAAATCATATTAGATTCTCCTAGTTACATCTACTATTATTATAACTAAGAAATAAAAACATATCATAAAAATGAAATCCTAATTGAATTTGTGTCATACAACACTTGTAGAATAATTATTGCCTAAATTTCATTAATGCTAAGGATTGAGCCTAAAAATATTTATCCTTTCTATATGAATATTTATTTTGAGATAAAAAATTACTATAATGCCTTATTTTGACACTTTATGAATTATATAATTTCCATTCCAACTTACGTGTAACTTGCCTAGGTGTGTCTTAAGTATTCATTCATATAAAAAGACTATTTATTCGGGTTGGAACTCTTTAGATCATATGTTGTGCTCTTGCCACAAGTTTTGACTTTGCTTATGAACCTCCTGAGTCTAATTCATAGATTTACTTATTATAATTCAAGTTAGTTCCAAAAAGTGTTGTTATAGAGATTATCTCCTAACCACATTTTCACTATAATTCATAGACTTAGAACTATTTATTCCATTATCATCATAGCTTCCATTCCATTATTTTAATGGAAGATGAATTAATAGGGGAATTAATCATAATTTAGATAAATTGAACTAATATAATTTTGTAAATGAAAATTTTAAAAATATAATGAAATTAAAATACTAAATTTGATAAAATGGAATCAAAATAAAGGATAATAAGTATGAATAAAATGACAAAATTATCTGATTTTGTCTTTTATCTAGCCACGTGAAATTGATAGGCTAAAAATGACAAACAAGAACTACAACTTCAAGTACCGATAATTTTTAAGTGAAATTGATGATGTATAAGTTCATCCAACTCAAGATAGGAACAATTACCACTATAGTCCCAAAATAGTCGATCTTGTTCATTGTTTAAAAATAATAAAATCATATCATAATCATTTATGAGATCTTGAATTAGGTATGTATGAAAATATTTGACCTTTTATGACATACAAAATACCTAAAAATAGATTCTTTAAATTTTAAAACCTAATAGTATTTATAATGATTTAAAACCTAGAAAGATAAAATGGGGGCATGTAATGGGCTAAGCTAACCCCAATCACCCTCATGGTGACTAAATGTTGTCTACATATCCAATGCTAAAAAAATGGAATATAAGACCATGTAGTTCATCCACTTACAGTTATTTATGAAATTGTGCTCTTTTGACTATATGAATGCATCTATATATGGCTTGAATACTTGATCATGCTTTACTCTAGCTTGAATAAAATAGGATCTTGAATTGGCAAAGTACAGATTCAAATTATTAGAATTAGAATAGGGTATAATATGGAAGATTTTATCAATGTGAAGTATTATAAGTGTGCATATGTATTGAAATTTCCAAGTGGTATAATATGTGAATTAAGTGTACCTTTATAGGAATCCAAAAGGGAAAACCTCACACTATAAATCCTAAAAACACAAATCACAAATTAAGGGAGGTTTTAAATTTAAAAATTAACCATTGGAGGAATAATAATATCTACCACTATTGTCCCCTACTATAAATTTTTTCCTTAAATTAAATGTGTAAATTTTGGATTTAGATATATTCTTATAAATGCTTAGGGGTTTTTTTAGTAGTTAAAACATGTTTGGGGTAATATATATTATTTAAAAAATAAGTAGGTGTATATAGATGATGAGGATATATCAAGGTATAAAAATAGGTATAGATTAAGTGCTCAAGTTAATTTAAATTGAAATAGGAGAAAAACTGACATTATTAAGTATTCATGACCAAATTTGAGTAATTACAATCTCCAACAAGTATAGAAATGAAATTACTAGAGTAAAGGATAAATAATTCTTGAGTGTGTATAACACACTTTCCCTTTGGGAAAAGATATAAATAATGTAAGGTGTTCCATATAAAATATTTTAATGATATAATAGCCATTAATGATCACATGTGAAACTAAAAATTGAAACGTAAATTGAATTTAAATTATTCAAAATAAAAAAGAATGAGTACAACTATGAGTGAAGCTAATGAATTCTCTTATAACTTTTCTTAGAGATGATGCTTCTTTGAGGTATTGCATAATTGGTGCTTCTCATGAAGTAATTGGATAAGTTGGTTCCTTAGTTGAACCAATGGATAATTTGAGGGTGAACACACCCAAAATTTAATTTAAATTGTATATATAATAAAACCTATTGATGGATGCAAAAATCTTAATTTATTTTGTTGGTGTTTCTAACCCCAAGATGTGAAATATGTTGAAATGCATAATGTATTTGTATACATAATTCAAGAGGGAGTTAAACCTTTAACTATAACAAGATAAAAAAGCACACAAACACAATAATTATAAAGTCATACAATAAATCTAAGGGCTGCAAAAAAAGGACACATGTCAATGAAGTAAAATATATGTCTAATCATTATCAGATTTTGATTTTGGAATTTTAGAATATTTTGAATGTTTTCATATTTTTGAAATATTTAATTATTTTTTGGACTTTTTGAAAAATTACAACTAGAATAATATAAGTTAGTGAAAAATAAGGCTCTAAAGTAGAGTAAATTAGAGATATCTAGGCAATCCTCAACATGTGTCAATAGGAATTATGCACTAGAATTAATGGCACAGACACATGTAAGAAAGATGTTCCCATAGTATATGGTTGTCCATAATTAATGTGCAACTTTTGAAGTCTAGTTTGGTCTGTAGTGTCACTTTTTATGTAGAAAGAGGACTTGGAGCCCTTTTGATTTGGTATTTTTTTTGTTTTGATGTTTCTATCAAGAGAGACAAAATCTGGAAACTGAGGGACGTAATAAGCCTTTGAAAGGTTTTGCAATCAACATTGTGAAGCTGATCATGGCCCAGACATTGGAAGGATCTAATGATAAGCAACTTTGGGGTTTGTGAAATACCAGAAGAGTTGCTTAAAAGTCTAATCATAAAAAATATGTATAAGACCAAATAATTATGTAGAGGTTTGATTTTACATCATCATTTCATCAAATATACGCTTGTCTAACTATGTATCTTATATAAGAAACATAACACAAAAAGGAATGATTTTTCATGTAAAGTCATTTTTTTGCACACTATAAATGAGTGGCATGTATTAAAAATGACAATGTTAAGGCTCTATATGCTCATATTTTTAAATATAGGTGAAAAATACATAAGAAAGAATAAACCACCTGAGGACAATAGTGATAATCAATTTTATCCCTTACAAATTACTTTTGTCCTTATCTATAAAATGTCATTTTAATAGTGAAAAATGTGAAAACAAAGAGATAAACTATGTAATATGGTAAAATAAATGATTGTTTTAGATTGTTTAGATCTAGAGAGTGAAAAAAAGAGCCAAAAGGCCTAAAAATCAATCAGAACAAATGGTTTAGAATAATTAATCAAATCGATTGCATGTGAAAATACATAAGAACATGATGTAAAATTCAATAAGATATGTACAATCAGATACTTATTTTTAATTATTTGCATGTTCTTTAACATTTTTATAAAATTTATAATTGCAACAAGCTAACCAATGATCCCACCAACATGGGAGTGATAAGAATGTGTAATAAGTGGTATAAGGATGGCATTTCATGAATGTATTATATTAAATTTGCATGAATAAAAATAAAAAAATACATCATGTGTTGTAAGGAAACTATTGAGATCGCTACTTATGTAATCCTATGTAGGAGTAGTGCTAAGAGATGTAGAAGGATACAAAATCTAATGAAAACTAGTGGGATAGTGTGTCAGATGTTGTGCCTTTTGATAAAAATATTTATATATATGTATCACTAATTTAGAAGTTTTTTTATGTAATGTTTTTTTTAGGGAATTAGATACATTTTTATGATAAGCTTGTTTTTACACTTGTTACTTTTGATACTTTTTCACATTTTTTTAAATTAGATGAATAAATATGTAATTTTTTCATATATGTACTAGTGAATTATGGTTGTGGATGGGGAGTATGAGGTACCATGGATATTAGAGGATGTTCATATCTAATTACTAAAATGTTGACAACTTGCTTACGAAGAATGTCTTTTATGAATCTACATATCATAGAAGGTACAAGATAAATATTTTATAAACAATGTCATCATAATATCATGTCAAAGACCCCATTTTGTGGTATAACTAAGAAATGATTAAATATTATGGTAACACTTTCTTGTAGAGGTAACACAATGTGTCCCAAAGTGGTTTGTTGTTTCCCATAAAATTTCTTGACATTTTTTAATTTTATTATAAATAATGTTGTGTATAACCCAATAAATTGAGAAATTTTATTTTTCATGTATTTTCACTTGATATATTATCAACTATCACACTAATAATGATCTTTTTATCACTATAAGATCATATACATAAAATATGAAAATCAGAATCATCATACACTATCTCACTATCATCAAAACTAATCATTAGATGTGGTGGATTAGTTTAAACGATTGTATCAATAATTCCATTTAATGGATGATAATATGAATCATGAGGTGGATAATAATTTTTGGTATGATGCACTACTAAATTATCCATATTGGTATCATGGTTTGGAAATGCTTCACTAGAACTAATTTATTTAAAATTTTCATTATTTTGACCCTTAGGTTCTTCTATAGGAGTTCCTAGTTCAATAACATTGTTTTCACTAATATCTTGAATAATGTGCTTGAGATTTAAACATCTATTAGTAGACCATTGTATCTAAGTGAATCATAATATACATTGCTATCAAAATATTTTACATTAGGTTTATTTATGTCAATTTCAAATGATGGAGGTAAAGTAACAAGATTGCATTCAAGTATATTTTTTCAAAATTTATGAGGTGGTTATGGTAATATAGATAATTTCCTTATTGTTTGATTTATTAAATAGAATTTTATTATAGAGATGATAAATAACATTAAATATAATATTTGAATCAAATTTACTATATGTTAGCCTATTTTTGTAAGATGGTTTACTTTGAAACATCATTGTGGAAGTAGATGCAAGTATATAATTGAGATTTTTTTAAGTTAAGAATATTCACTTATATTTTTATTATTGTGTGACAAATTTCCTCAAATGGTTTGATTTTTTTTTGAAAATTATTGACTCAAGAAAAGGTACCAAAAACATTTGTTTGAAAATATATTTTATTTCATTTTTTTCTAGTGAGTTATTCAATTTGCCAAGCATGGTCTTATAAAGAAGTACATAATCACTAATAATATAATTAGTTCCTTTATTAATCTTATAAATTTGTCCATAAGAAAACATTTCATCAGTGTTGATAACAAAATGCTTAAGAAATGGATCTGCTAGTGGATCCAATGCTTTTACTTATTGAATAGGTAAATCATAAAATTAATGCAAGGCATAATATTTTAATATTATTGTAAATAAATTGGTTAACAAATTTTCATTAAAATCATAATCCAAGCATGATTCATTAAAATATATAAAGTGTAATTTTATATCTCCTTTACCTTCATATAATGGCAATTTAGGAGCTAAAAATCCTACAGGTTAAAGGTATGATGCAATCTCTAGTGCTAATGGATTATTAGTCAAGGTTTGTGTATATAATTATTAGCTATATTTTGGTATACCTTGCTCTAATTGCATCATCTTAGAATGAAAAATTGAAATAGTTTCCATACGGGATTACGTAGTAGGAAATGTATGTGATGAAATCTATGTAGCTATTAAAGGTGTCTATGAGTAATTTGGTGAGGAATTGGCATGGAGATTTGTTGGAAGATTTGGGCTTCCCCCAAATAAAAAGGTGTAGATTTAATAATATTATCAATGAAAATAAAATTAGAAACACCTATGGTAGAGTTAACAATAGGTTTCTAAACATAATCATTTGGTTCCTCATATGGGCTAGTATGATTTGTTATTTTTGGGATAAAAATAGAAAAAAATCAACTTCCTCATGTTGGGTATCAAGATATTCATAGAATTATTTTGCATCAATAAGTTAAAATCTATTTTTTGGTTAAATAAAATTATTGAGTCTTGTCACTTTATATGGTCATAAATTCCATCACGATGGTGTAAAATAAGAATTATAACATCTTGAATGTATAACCAATCTTGTTCATATGCCATGATTGAATTTAAAATATTGATCATTAAGATTTTTTGTATGTTAGGTTTTGATTTGATTCATTTTATTACATTAGTGTTAATGATGTTCCTTTTTAGGGAATACCACATTGAATTAAAACCAATGAGACTTAAAACAAAATTTATTCATCTAATATTGCCATAGATGTTTTGTAAATTGAGAAAAAAGTAAATAACAAAATACTAAAATTTAGGATTTTAGAATAAATGATTTTTTTTGGGTATGGATATTAGTAAATTCCCTATAAATCCAAGGTCAAAATTGTATGTACCTAAATTCGCTCTCCTTAATTATTCTACTAGTCCTACTAATTTATCCTATAAACCATATTCATAATCAATTAATTAAAATCCTATTAAATATATATTACATCCCATAAAACTTTATACTTCCCCCATGACCAATTAATCACCCCATTATCCCACTAACAATCCCACTTAACTATTAATTTTTCTACATTAACTACCCACTAGCCCACTTATAAATTAAAAATTCATATTTATTAATCTAACCCCTAGCCAACCTACCACCCTAGCATATCCTACATCCCTATGAACCATAAAATAGAGGCTTCTACATAATTAAAAATTCCCCCAAAACTCCCTCTACCAACCTATAAATACCCATGCTTGGATCATGGCCAATCTAATAATAAATCCATATGCCTTGAATATACTCTCATATCATCCATCTTAGAGCATCCATATACTCTTTTAATCCATTCAAATATCCAAGGAAGCTAATAGAGTCATATTGAAGCTACTAGTAAGCAATCCACATACAAATCAAATTGCATTGGAATCAATTGAAAAATCTTAGAGAAAAGATATAAGGAATAAGGTGATGGTAAGTTTTTAATATTAAATTATTTATTGTTCCTTCATTTCCCTCCTTGTGATGTTATTTTTGTTTTGGGTTTAAGTTACTATTTATAGTAATTTTAATCAATAGCTTAAAAATACAATCATATAAAAATAAGATGTTTTCAGTCTCATATATTATATCTAAGTTTAAAATTAAGTGTTTCTAGTGTTAGAAATTAAATTTGAGGATGAAATCAAGATATTTTAGTATCATATTTAGATCCAAGGTCAAAATAAGATTATTTTAGTGTCAAATATTTAGGAATTTATCTAAACCCTAAGACATAATTTTAGGAATCAATGCTCAAATAAAAAGTGGTTTCACTAATATGTTTTACCAGAATTTGAATTAATAGGTGAATTAACCCTAACTATAATAATTTGTTTATAATATAAAAATATGTTGTAAATGGACTTTTGATAATCATAATGAAATTAAAATACTTAATTCAAAAAATTAAAATAAAAAAGGAGGATAGATATTAATAAAATAATAAACTTAGCTATTTATGTCTATGATATGATTGTGTGAAGCCAAAAAAATCTAAAAATGAAAAATAGGAACTATATCTTAAATTACTTATAAGTTGGAAATGAAACTGATGATGGACATGATCATCCAACTTAGGACAAGATCAACTTTCACTATAGTGCCAAACTTGTTGATATTTCCCTTTGCTAAAAAATAGGAAACTCAAATCATGATCATTTATGAATACTTTAATTATGTCTGTATGAAAACGTTTGACCTAAAATAAATTCTTCAAAGTTAAAACCTTAATATTTATTACAATTATTGAGAACCTAACAGTAGAAAATGGAGGAGTGTAATAGCTGAGTTGACCCCAATCACCCCCATGATATTTGAATTTTGCCTACATATCCTATACTCTAAAGATTGAAATAAATCCCATGTAGTTCTTCCACTTAGATTTCTTTATTGCAATTATTATCCTTTTACTATATGAATGCATCTAGAGATGGATTGAATACTTGATCATGCTTTGCTTTAGGTTGAATCAAACAGGTTTCTAACTTTACTGAGGACTAACTCAAATGATTAGAATTATAATTGGGAAGAATTGTGAAGCTTTTCTCAATGTGTAATATCGTAAGTGTGCATATGCATTTAAATTTATAAGAGGTATAATAGGTGACTTATGTGTGCCTTTATAACAATCCAAAATGGAAAACCTCATGCTAGAAATCAATAAAAAAGAATCATAAATTAAGTGAGGTTTTTATTTTAAAAATTATCCATTAGAGGGCCAATGATATAAACATATCATAGATTACAATTATGTTTACCACTATTATGCCCTGCTAGATGTTTTTCTCCTTTAGGTAAACATGAAATTTTTGGGTTTGGATTTATATGTATAGATTTTTATATGTTTTTTTATTTGTTAGAACATTTATGTAAGAAATGTTTAGTAATTTAGAAAGTAAATATGTCCATATAGGTGCTTGGGATAGATGGAGGTGGTAAAATATGTCCATATTAGATAATCAAGTTAATTAAAGTGAAATTGGGCCAAAAGTAACATTATCAAGTATTTGGAACCATGTTTGAGGGACTATATTTATACATAATTTAAAATGGTGTATATCTAGTCGCATGTTTATATTTTATTCTATATGTCCATAAATTTTTGATATGTGATTTTGATAGTCATATATTTTAACATTGGAGATCTTAGTAAACATCTTCTTTAGAATCTTATTATTTCCAACCATTTTCTTGAGGATGGTACACTTTACTCTTATGATGAAAAATCATAAAATCATTTATTAAGGTTTTGGTAGTCTTATTTATAAAATGTGTAGTGTTGTCATTTTTCAAATTATATAGGCATCTAAACCTTGTTATAAAAAAACTCATAGTGTCTTTGTACCAAAACATGAAGTTGTAACTAATTAAATAGATTTAGTGAAATAGTTTTCCATAGACATAATTTATCTAGCATTAGATCTCTTAGATGTTGGATTAATAGGCCCCATAAAATCAATACCCCATTACTAAAATGGCCACATATCCAAAAACTATATTAAATGCATCTCATACCTATGGTTAGGATTTATCATCCACTGATAGACATTAAAGTGTTTCACAACCCTATATGCATCCCAAAATAATGTTTTCGACCAAAGCCTACTTTGTAATATTTTTATCATAGTCAACTCACCTACAAATTTTCCTCCTTCTATTTCCTAATGTTTTGATTATAATATCTATAGTCTCTCATGATTTAAGGCCACTTTACACAAACTGACATCATTTACTACATTACATATAAACCCATCTATAATACTAAATGACAAATCTCCTACAACCAAATTTTTCTTATCATGTTATACATAATGTGCAGGAAATATACTATGCTCAATAAATGTTTCAACATCATTCTATTATTTTGGGATCATAATCACTTTTAAAAGGTGTGTATCATGAGATTCATTATGAAAATATTTAGGTTCCTCCCATTTTTGAACATGGCTAAGCTAGTTTGATCCAACATTTTACTTAGTTTAACAATGAATTTGAACTGTAATTATTGAAAGAGGATTAACCACCTAGATATTCTTCCTCCCAACATTGGCTTATTAACCAATTATTTAAATTCTTGGTGATTAATGAAAAAATTAAATGGAGTAGCCAAAAAATAATGTCAAAAATTATAAAATTCAAAAGCCATCACCATAGATTCTCACTTCATTATAGTATAGTTTTTATTAACCACAAATAACTTATAACTTGTGAAGTACATATAATGAATTAGAAATTCATCTCATAATTATGCTAGTACAACTCTCAATGTTGTTAATGATGCATTGACATGAATGTGTAATAGTTTTTTCCAATCTAGGAAAACCAAAAATTATGTTTTGACTAACTTTTGATCTAAATATGTAAAAGTTTTGTGGCATTTAGGATTCCATTCAAATTTACTTTCTTTATGTAAAAATTGTTCTAGAGGTGATGAAATCTTTGTGTAACCATGAATGAATTTGTGATAATAAGTAACATCATGTGGAAATGATCACACATATATTGGATTTATGGTTTGTTTAAGTCCCACTATGGCTACAATTATTTCTTGGTCCACTATAATTATGTCACTCAAACAACATGTCTAAGAAGTATGCCAAATGGTTTTAAAATAGACATTAATTTATATATAATGCAATAAACAGAGCTTAACATATTTCTAACATTAATATTATCTTAGATAAATTACCCAATCATCCAAGTATACTTATATAAAATAATGAATGAATTATCTACACTCTATAAAAACTACTCTAAATAAAATTTTTGGTGCATTTTTTATCCAAATAGTATTATCCCCATTATATTTTGAAAGTCATTTTTTGGTATTTAGTTATGATGGGTATATGATGATATCCATTAAAACCATCTATAAATAGGTAAACATCATGCCCTATGATAGATTCAAGTACCTCATCTATGAAGGGAATTTGAAAAGAATCATTGACACTAGCATCATTTAAATTTTGATAATATCCACATACTCATATCTCCCCTATATTTTTAGTATACAACAACATGGTATAAACCTAATTCGATATATGATTCTATCTTTCTTCATCTGAGATATTTCTAATTTTACCTTCATTTTCATGTTGGGATTCAACCTATAGGGTCACTTTTTTATTATATATGTGCACTCCTTTAGTTAAATATCATTCTCAAAAAAAGAATGGTCTACACCCTTGAATTTTGAAACTTGGTAGGGAACACATATTCATAATATTGTAACAAATGAACCACATATAATATTTTTTGGTGTGTCTAAAATCACTAATGGTTACTACTTTTTTTACTGTCTCTATACCATTATTCTCAGATATTTTTTTCATCATTTCTTGCTAAATTCTGGTTGGTTCAAGCTAAATGGAATCCATTACTTGTTTTTGGATTGTTTGTTCTATGATATGAAGATTTCATAATTTATCCTATTTTATATTATCTATATACTTCTCCTCATGTATATTTGTCTCATTTTTAGGGTTAAAAAATCCTTCAAATCTAGGTCTTCCTCACTTTCAATGTGAATATAATTTATTTGTAATACTCTAAATTCTATTACAAGATTTCAACATAAATTCCTCTTTGTACTTATTATTAAAGTATTATGTTAGAGTTTTTTTAATACTTATGATTTATTCATCATCTAATTTTTTATTTTCATATAAGGTATATATTCTTATAGTCCATAACACAATAAAAGTTTCAATTTATATAGAAACTTGTGCACCATCCCATTATCATCTTCAAATATAAATGTCTAAATAAAATTAGGTTAAATTATGGCCATTTTTTTTCTCTAATCTATGTTAATAATACATATACAAGGACTTGGGTAGAGAGGATAAGCTACATTGAAAAACATACAACTAGTATCTTGGCTCAATTTGCTGCAATTTCAATACTTATACACATTTATGAACTTACATCTGTAGAAACTATCCATCCTAGAAGAATTGTCACTTCTCTAAAATTTAAGTTGCAATGTGAAATATAGACCAAAAAATTTTTCCCTCTTATTTTTAGTATATTTTTTTGGACTGATGAATAACCCACCAATTCAATGAAACCCCTTTCAATTCATAATTTAGTGCACTGACTCACATATCTATGTTACATATAAGTTTCCATCCTATGAAGGAAATATTATAGATATTCTATGGAAAAATAGTGAGGTAGTTGTATCTATATAGTAAACACCATTTTCATGGATCTTAATTTGTGATCTCCATGCACTTAATTAACCATATGATCATTTGAATCAACACTAATTGAGGAAGATGATTCCCATGGTATATTGTCTTCTTTAGTGGGTTCAATATAATCTCTATTAATAGGAGTTAAATGATAGATATGATTACTATTCGATCATGTGGGATAATTTTCTAAAAGGGACTTATATTATTATATTTGTAATTCAAGGCATGTCTAGAGTGTCTAGGATGATTAGACCAATGGTTGTTGTATTTTCTACATCATTGTTGTTTTTTGTGTTGGCTATAAAAAGTACATAAATTATATAATTCAAAGAGCTTCTATTTTTAACTTCATATTAACTTTGACCAGGTATCATCCCTATATGCCTATTTAAAAGACTATTCTTTTGGTATTGTATATGTCTTGTGTTCATATTTATTTAAATGTATGATAATAAGAACATCCTCCCAATGTATTTTTGATTGGTTTCCACTAATATGATGGTCACACAACCATCATAGGTTTAATTTTTTTAAGTAAATAAAGACAATGAGTCTCATTGTCTTCATTTAAATAACTTCAAAATCCCCACATAGACTTAAGTCGCTACATTTATCTCTACATCTTCAAGTCTTCCAATAGGTTTAACCTGACCATAGTTTACCAAAATCAGAGTAATAAGATTATAGATTAGAGGTGACCTTCCAATATATTCCCAATTAGGCCTTGTAATCATATTTAAAGTGTTTTTTAAATAAAAATTAATATTAAGAACTTCATATCTTAGGATCTCAATGTTCATTAATGCATCCATGTTCCATGGATTCTAAGTTTTAACATACCAAACCAATTGATTTACTCTTTGTTATCCTCTCTATGTATAAGATAATAAAATATGTAATAAATATATAATATTTTTTTAGATATCCTAATTTCATAGGGTAATTTAAAATTTTAGTAGGTATGTTGGATTTGTATCCAATCCCTCTTATCTTAAGATCCAACCAATTTATTGATACATTTGGGCACTAGTTGTCACAGGATCTCCTTCACTTGAATTTTGATTATGGATTGATATTAATAGATGATTTGTTTCATTCATCATGACCTTATCTATCATAAGTTTTAAATACATGTCTTCTTGTAATTATATGATTATGTTTTATTCAAGTATCATTAAAGGTGAAAGACCTCATTCTATGTGTTGATTACTAGTAACATCCTAGACAAAATCATGTTTCATAGGGTGACAATGTACCATTCTCACATTTTTCAATGTCTTTTCCTTCCTCTAATTATCTAAAATATATAAACCATCAATATTATGATGTCATGAATTTATACAATATGCAAAAAAAGTTTCATGTTGAGGAATATAGGGACAACTTTGTCCAATATGGATCATTTATATACATAGGTAATAAGTAATAGATTATTTTAGTTGTTTATTACCTTGTATTTGATTTTAATTACCTCCATAATAATATTCCTAATAATTTAAATTTATTTTAGGTGATCCTCACTCTGTTTTTGACTAAAATATCCTTTGTATTGCTTATAAGGAGAAGGAGGTCTAAAATTTTGTTGTTGTTATGATGATACATGGGTTATCATTGTTGGTACTATGGAGAAGGGGTGTCCATCAAAGTTGATACTAAGGAGAAACATGAATCCACCCTAATTTTTACTAATGATATTTAGGTTTATAACCTATTGTAGGATGCGTTTTTGAGGGGTCAACATCCTAAGATAACACATTTGGTTTTGGAATAGGAAATTACTGTGTAGTAACTGCATAGGCATTTCAAGTGATTTATTATTTTAGATGTGGATATACTTGTATTTTTTTCATAATTGTTATGGGATTTATATAAAATTAAAAATACACTTCACAAATATCATACATATGATTATAGTATATGATAATTTATAATTGCATGTTGTATGGTGAGACAAACTTATAGAAATCTATTTTGATCTTTAGGAATTCTATTTTATCATAATTTGAAATAAATTAATGTTATTAACTATAATTAAATAAATTTAATTTAAATGTATAAAATTTATTAAATTAATTGTAAATATAAGAATGAAAGTGTAGTTGAAATTTTGAGCTACTAGATTTTATTATGTAATTATATAAAAAACACCCAAAATGTCAATCCACTAATTAAGATCTAGAGACATTTGGATAAAATTAAAATAGATGAATGAACATTAAAAACAACACTATAGTATTAAATATAATTTCTTCAAACCAATATTGAACAATAAAAATAAAAAAATATCTGTATTGAGATTACCTTAGACTCAGATTTTGTGATGTAGAGGTCATCACAAATTTTGTCTAGTTAGATATAAAACATAACACAAATATACTTATTTACCTTTGCCTATACCCACGTAGATATGATATTGTTTTTGTATTTATATTTTATTGAAATTTGATTACACATAACTTTTTAGATATTCCTTAAAACACTCTAGTCTCTATTTGATACTATTCATCCTTCATTTACAATCTCTCTTGTCATTCTCTTACCAATCTGCACAATAGTCTTGGTTTACTATACTCATTAATTGGTGATGATTTGAATATTTTTTTTAAATTATTACCCTTATAATTCTCCTTATATTATATTTATACCATTCATTCCCTTCGAAACACGCTTCATCAATTCTTTCTTAGAATTGGCAATTTCTTACCTTCACACAAACAATCGTAGTAGCATTTTTTAAGGCTTTTTCACCTTGTATGGTTTCATATAGGTAATTATTGAGAAATTTTCTCCATTTTAAGATTTAATATATGTTACTTAATCTCACTATGCAATTTTGTGACTTAACTCCACTTCCTCATTACTTTTATCACTCATTTCTAGCCTCATATTAGGCCTATTAAGTCTTATATGCCCTATCTTACACTCAGAATCTCTATTCCATACTTGTATTTAAATTATTAAATTATAAAATATAAAATATATAAACTTACCTAAAAACCCTTATTTTCACAAAATTTTAGGTTTTTCACTAGTTGTATCTCTCATAATTGACATTTTTGTTTGAAACCCTAGAAACAGGGTTTGTAGGGTTTGTCACTGGTCGAGAAGAGTTTAATTTAGGTTAAAATCTTAAAAATAAATTTAAAATGACTATATTTAATTATTTATGTCTATTTTAACCCCAAAAACCTTCCCTCATTGTTTCTTATTCCTATTGATACTTTTTTTCACTTTTCTCACCAAGTCCTGTGTGATTGTATGATTGTTGCACCCTGTGAAGGAACAACTTTGCCTCTTAGGTTTTCAAAAAAAATTGTAATGAAATATAAATATTAAGTAGGATATATTAAATTAATATTCACCTATATCACTTTTTTTAGTGGTTATTAACACTATAGTTCCAACATACATCAAATTTTATGTTGACTTTGTCTTGTTACACAGTAGACTACAAGAATAATCACTTTGTCTATAAGACTTGTATGTATTAAAATTTTCAACTTAAAATACTCAAATAATATTGGAAAGATAAATTATCAATTAATAACAGTTTAATTTTACTCAATTTACCCAAAAACCTTTTCACATGGAATATGTTACACAATGTTTCTTGTCATAAAATCCAAGCTTAAATAGGGGTATATAGGTATGTATTATATTACTAAAACATATACATGAAATATAATTAAAATAAAATAAATAAATTTAGTAACAAAATAATATAAACTTACCAAAAAACACAAAGAACTATAGGACTTGCTTTGATTACTCTTTTCATTATTGATCATGATTACAATCAACTATCCTTTCACATGTGAGAGAAAATGTAGGGACTCTTTAATTTCTTGTCTTAAAAAGAATGAAACTCATCTTTATTAAATTTATTTAGGTTTTTTAAAATCTATCCATTAAAATAAAACACATATCTCTTTTATGACTTCTCATAAAAGACATTTACAAGTTCTTTTTATTGTCATATAACTAATCTAACTAACTTGTAACTCCCTAAGATTGATCACTTATCTATAAGATTTGTACGTATTCAAACTTATAAGTCACTTAAAATCCTTAAATAATATGATAAATATAAATTATAAATTAATAAATTTTTTATTTCACTCAATTTACAAATAGGCATTTTCACATGGAATACATTACACAATGTTTCTTATCACATAATCTAAGATTAAAAAGGGGTATATTGGTTTGTATTAGATTATTGAACCATACATGTGAAAACTACTAAAAAAAACATAAATAAATTCAATAGAATAGTAATATAAAATTACCAACAAACATATATAACCATATGACTTTCTTTTATTACTCTTTTCATTATTGATCAGGGTTACAGTCAACTATCCTTGCACATGCATAGGAAAATATAGGGACTCTTCACTTTATTGTCTTTAAAACAAAAAAAATCATCTTATTCACTTTATTTGGGGTTTCTAATCATTATAAATTTTAATCCAACCCTTAAATCTCTTTTTAATCCTCATAAAATACATTTACAAATTATTTTTATTGTCATATAACTACTCTAACTAACTTGTAACTCCTTATGACTGATCACTTTATCTATAAGACTTGTATGTATTCAAACTTAAATTTCACTTAAAATCCTTAAATAATATAGGAAATATAAATTATAAATTAATAAATTTTGTATTTCACTCAATTTACCAATAGTCCTTTTCACATGAAATATAATATATAATGTTTCTTATCACAAAATCCAAGCTTGAACAAGGGTATATATGTCTATATTAGATTACTGAACCATACATGTGAAAGCTACTCAAAATAACATAAATAAATTTAGTAACATAGTAATATAAACTTACCAACAAACATAGATAACCACATGACTTTATTTGATTAGTCTTTTCATTATTGATCATGCTTATAGTCAACTATCCTTGCACATGTGCAGGAAAATGTAGGGACTCTTTACTTTCTTGTCCTCAAAAGAATAAAAATCATATTTATTCACTTTATTTGGGGTTTTTAAACACTCCAACTTCAAATACAAGCCATACCTCTTGATTGAATAGTCACAAAAGACATTTACAATTTCTTTTTATTATCATATAACTACTCTAACTAACTTGTAACTCCCTCTTATACATTGAGGAAAGTCTTAACAAACCTAACCACTATCATGAGCACCAAGGTGACTAGTCACATGAGTAACTTATGAAATTAGGTTCCCTTGAACTATTTTATGGTATTGATAACAAGAATACTTTATTGAAAACTCATACACACATTACTAATTCTCCAAAAACCTTGATAAAAATTCAAATTGAGGAACTGGTGGGAAAATGAAAAAATAATTTAAATTCAAATTGGATCAAGTTATAACAACTATTATGTAATATTATATACCTCATATAACCAAAATTACTAATAAAAGACTCAAAAATTTGAAATAGACCAATATTTACAAAAATGGTAGTGATGTTCTTGCATCATTTTATAGCATTATGTTAGCTTGATTAACGGATTATGGATTGTTTAATTGTCATGTATTCATGGATTTGATAGATGTATTATGATTATTATTAGTTTAAATGGGGGCATGAATTTATTTGTATATAATATAGAGGGAGGATCAATGGATATATTTAAAATATGGGTTATGGAGATCTATGGTGGAAGATTATCCAAGGAATTAAAAATTCATTAGAGGATTCTAGGGGAGAGAAGGTTCTCGAGGTAGAAAATTATAGAACCTCTTTGGGAGGTTTAATCATGATTATGTATATAATAGATAGGTTATTAGGGGATTCTAGATAATTTAAGGGGTAAGGTTCTAGAAAAGCCTAAGAATAGGCTTAGTAGGTGGGTAGGTGGGCCATGGGAATTTTAAATTCCCAAATAATGGATAAATGGGGTTAGGATAAGATAATGTGGATTTAGGAAAATTAATAGATTTTTGGTATAGGAATAAGGTTCATGAATGAACAAAGGATGAGGGGGGGGGGATATTAGATAAATGACTAGGATTGGGAAAAATGGGATATATTAATGGGATTAATTAGAATAATTAAGGTGAGTAGAATTTAGTATACATATTTTCCCCTCTTTGAAATGAGATTTTCAAGTGGATGAAGTGTAAGGAGTAATAGTATTTCAAATAATAACCATTTAATCAATGGATGTTAATAAATGATGTTAGTGGATAGGATTCCCCTTGAGGGGACATTCATGGAAGAATGAGATGGATGGCCACTTGAAAGAGGAAACAAGGGGTGGGATGTGATGAATAGATAGGGGATTGGCATGTGATATTTTGAGATAATGATGAAGAATATTAATTTGACTTGAATAATATGCTACATATTGATGACGCCCCTAGTAAAGACATATACAAAGGGAGTGAGATTGACTACGTTATGGTTGTCGACACATCCCAAGGGGGGAATCAACCATAACATGATGATTATATGATTTAAAAGGCCACAATATTTCAATGTATCCCACACAAAGATTTAATAAAATGAGAGTTTTTGGCTAGGATAAGACCAAGATTTGATGATATAGACTATATAATAAAAAGATCTATTGGTTTTTGGTTTATATGAATAATGACTGTAGATCAATTTTGAATTTGAGCAATATGATGATGTTGATGATATAGAAGAAATGATATGATTGAGTGACCAAAAGGCAAAGGAGAATAATTTGACTGCATTGCATTGAATCCATGAGCCATAATATTATTAATAAAAATGAAAAATTTATGGTTCTAGTCATGCCCCAATCAAGGGAGGAAACCATAAACTTTAAATGAATGATTGATGGGAGAAAAGATGGATGTTTTGAGTTATCAAGCCTAATTGACAGGTGTGAGAAATTGAAAAAACTATGAAGGAGATGATTATGGAGATGGATAAATAGAGTGATTGATTAATGACTGATGCTATAGCTCAAGGATTATATCAATATAATATTAGAGAATGACAAGATAGATGATGGAGAAAGAGAGATGTGATGTAAAATTATTAGGAAAGAGTAGGGAGTGTCCAAGATGACCTTAGGCACATTAGGTGGCTAAAAGTAGCCTACATAGGCTGACAAGACCTCAAGCCAATTTGGTTTAGACTAGATGGTAGATGATAAGAGGATGTGACTCAAATATTAGATTAGGATAAATGATGAGATATGAGATGTTATACATGTTAGTTTTTAGATAGAGGATGTGACTTAGATAAAGATAAATATTTTAGAGATGAGATGTTAGATGTTGAGATGTACATATGATGATAAACAACTGAGAGGAATTATTCGACATTAGAGGAATGTACTGGGATGAGGGAATTGAGGATGGGATAATGATGATTAGGTGATTAAGAGAAAGGATCAAGCCATCATTGTTGTAATAAGGTTCATCATAGTCTAAGCAATATAATAGATATATAACTTCATAGTATGCCCCATGATATAATTATGACCAAGAGGACATGGTGCTAAATTTCATAAAATGGGTAAATAGTGGACCCTGTATCATTAAGGGCACCAAAAATAATCATGATATATTTGGGTGTCATCATAGCATCCTTATTCAGTTCCTAATAGATAGAAAGAGACATGATGCAAACAAAACATAAGATAAACATGATCCAAATAATTCAAACAACATAAAGCATACAAGTAACACACACAAGTATCTACATTCAATGTCACAATGTCTTGTCTAATGATAGGATGAGTTCTTGGGTGATGAATTGGACTAGGATAATCATGATTAGACTTGGTTTTGGAATAGACTAATGATGATGATTAGGATTAAGAATCAGGTAAGGATATGGATTTTTAAATAGGGGAGGGACTTAGATAGAGTATTTTGATATGGGGACTTATATTAGTATTAGGATAATGATTTAGAGATTTAGATGAGAGTTATAAGATTGATCAGGTGAAAGTGAGACTACATCAATTCTAGATTGATATAGACTAGATTTTCCCCTAGTTTATAATAGGAGGATGGATGACAAGATTTTGAAAGATGAAGGGCATGGAGATGGATGTGACTAGGGGAAAAGTCATAAGCCAAGACACCATAAACTATTTTTAGCTTTTTAAAATTTTATGATTTTTAGGGTTTTTAGACTAATTTAATTTTTAGGTCTTTTTGGAATATGAATTTACACTATACAAATTTGGGTTACTATAAAAGGAAATACCAAGCCTAGTAACCAAGATAAATAAGGATGGAATGATGGATGGGACAATAAAATAATGAAGGTGATGTTCGATTGCCAATGACCACATCATGATGGAATAATATGTTTAATTGCTTGAGTGCCCATTAGAAGTTATGCTAAGAATATTATAGAACATTTATCAATCCATATTCCACTTCTTTGTGAAGGTCAATATAGGAAGGAATGAGAGATAGGATGCATGATATGATAGCAGATGATGGGTAGGAATAATGGACCAAAGGATAAGATAGACATGGATGACATGTAGGGGATTGATAATAGATATGAAATGGATGGATTTTGGCCCCAAGTGTTGAGGTACAATGTCGAAAATAGATTATTTTACCATGATGCTAGAAATCAATTTTCATCATGGTAATTACCAAGGTACCAAAAGACTAGTTTTCACCATTAAATGAATAATGTTTTTTTTAACTTTTTAGATGGCATCTCAATTTATTAGAGGAAGGTAAGATGCAATATTTCACATTCATTATTTATATTTCAACTAGCACCTTTTTTAGAGATGTGTGGTGTTAGGACCATATTGTTAATGATAGATTCTTAGATGTTTTGGTAGCCTTTATTGACTCTTATTTTAACGTCCTCCAAACATTTCAACCAAATATATTTGTAACCCCTACGAGTGATAATATTTCCCAAGTATTTGAGATATGGTATGGATGAGAATATGTCATTATTTTTATTATGGTATATAGGATGTGAGTGAGGGATATTATCATTACAAATGATATTATGAGATAGGGAGTGAAAATGGGGTTCGACAATTATGTACACCTTTAGATATGATGAAGGGGATTCTTTAGATTGGTGCCATGAGATTAAGGGATCTAAGACCTTTTGATTTTATAATTATTTGATCCAAATATTAATAGGATGGTAGGCCATATGATTATTAATTTTGACATTATTTTGATTTTGACTTTGGTTGCCTCTTGGTGTTTGATTGTGGGCTTCACAGAAGGGAATTGAATTTTGACTAGATAAATTATTTCAATTTAGGGAAACCCCTATTACTTCAAGTATATATGTACTAAGGGATGATTATTTATGACTTGGCCAATTATAATACTCATCTTGAGCTTGATTTTTTTGATTTGGATCATAGCGGGCTTGATTAGTTGATGGGATTGATTAGCGGGCTTGGACCCTTGTATATTCGACACATAATGTTGTATGCAGAGGGGAATCCAATGATTAATTTTCATGTTTATCCCATTCATGGAGTGGGATTTAGGGATTATGGAGGATAGGTGGATGATTAGTGTTATGTGGTGGATTAAAGGGATAATGGGAAGCATAGTCCTTATAAAGGTCATAAGGATCCCTAGCCTTAACTCTAGAGAAAGTGTCCTCAAAGAATCTTAAAAATATCACTAAGAATATTGGTAGAATTATCATCTAAGATGATTCATATCCAGCTTGATGATATTTTACTAATAGAACATCTAAGAATTGTACTTTAGTTTCATCATCTTGGGACATATCAAGAGTCATGCCTTCTAACTAGTCAATAGTAGAGATATCTTCAAAGAGATAGTTGTCAACATGACCCTGATAATCTAAAAGGGATGATGATTCTAACATGATTTTTGATTCAAATTTTGTTGTTAAACATGGTCTTAACTACTATAATGTAGACTTTGATAGGGATTTTGATGAGTTGATGTATTCCATAAATGATCTACTAGTAAGAACCATATGATTGTCCACAAGTACCTCTTTTACCTTGGGTTTGTGAAGGTATGATTTAGTATTAATATATTTATGAAGATGGGTGATGTGATGTGAATGGGTCATAGGGATGGATTGTTTGGGGATATGTGTAGGATAAATGGGACTAAATTCATGACCTTAGTTAGGGAGGGGAGAAGATTTATTATATTTGGGAATTAATTCCTAGAATACCCCTTTTTTAACACTCCTAGATGTGGATGGATTGGATTCACCCTCAATTTCAATGTCATAATTATCAATTAACTTTTGGATATAATATCTAAATGGGTGACATATATTGATATAATTTATAAAAAATCATTCGACTTGATACCATGAGGTCACATGTTTGGAAAAATATAGAGGTAATGTTTGAGGGTGGACAATCATTCCTATAGACCTCAATTTCAAAAATAGGGATTCCATTAAGATGGAAAGAGGGGTATAAGGGTTGTCCATGACTTTGGATGTAGAATTATTAGACTAATATATGGAATAATGTGATGGTGGAGTGTGGGATTACTTAAGACGGGAACATGAACTAGATGAGGTTGACAAGTTATGCTTCCCTTTGTTAGCAGGTTGGTGGTTCTATGATGAACTTTGATTAGTAGATGAAAGATTGGACTATGGATAGGTATGGACTTTGGGTAAGGTTATTTGAATGGCTTCAAGAATTTTAGGAATTTGGGTACCCATTTTAAGGAGACATGAGAAGACTAAACCCTTGTTTTCAATAATATACATATTAAACAAGGAAATTTTTGTTATTGAGTGATGAGCCCATAAAATGGCTCATTATATCCATGAAATAACATCCTTTTTCTTTCATAAGAAGTAGATCTAAATGTAGTTTCTAAACTTATGGTTTATTTAGAATAAAATAGTAAGCATATATCATGGTTATGTCTTTAGAATTCCTTATTATCTATTTGTTAGCTATTAATAATGATTATTGAGGAAAAGATGTCAATAAGTGCATACACAATTATTACTAAGCTAAGAATGATTCAAAGTATGAAGAGTAACCATTCAAAATTAATATTGGAGTAGTGTTAGAATGTTATACAATAAGATCTAGTATTTTGGTCAAGTTATTGACTATTACAAGCCTATTATAGTAACTATGGATTACAACAAGCTTGTTACAGTAGCTAGAAATTACAAGCTTGTTATAGTAGCTACAGATTACAACAAGATTACTACAAACTAACTATGGATTACATTAGACTAGCTACAGACCAACTATAGATTACAATAGATCAACTATAGATTTCATTATGTATGAAATCAAAATTGTATGATGTACATGAATTAATCCTAGATTGGATAAGATAGAACACATGTACACTTCTGATTGGGTATACACTTGTTGATCAGGAGCATGACCAATATGGGGATTTGTTAAACCTGATTAGGGGATCACTTGTATCACTTGCCATAACATATCATGCTAGGAAGGGTTCCAAAGCCTACAGTCTAACAGAATCATACAATAACCCTAAAAGAGTCCTATGATTTTATATTTCACTTATGTAAACAAAAAAGAGAAAGTAAACTATTCTAATAATAAGAAAAGTGAACTAATCTAGTGTGCACCAAAGCTTGTGGCACAATGTGAGGGGTTAGATGAAAAGTAAATCAAATATGTATAGGGAACTTTAAATAAATTAAGTATAAGTAACATATTAACCCATAAAACATGAAGAGTAATATTATTTAAGCCAACACTTATGCTACTTCTATCTACTAAAAGAGATGAGAACAATGTTAGAATATCCTTAACTAAATGTGAACCCGTCATGATTCATATCTCTCCCTTGGCCAATAGGGATTTATAAGAGGTTTTTTTGGTTTGTAAGGATCATTTTATTAGGACAAAGCATTCAAGATTTTTCTAGAAGACTAGATTATCCAAAATAAGAAACCTAAGCTAAGACTCCTTAATTATAATGGTGGAAAAGTAGATTGTGAATAAGTGTGAGTGAATAATAACTATTTATTACATCTTATTAAAATGACCAAAATGATCTTATATTTATAGGTAGAAATAAACCTAAAATCATCCAAAATGTTTGGCTATGCTAGGTCAACCTATTCAACCTAGCACATTTTTGGGCTAATGCCTAAAGTTTGTGTTAGGTCAACCAGAAGGCTAACAAAACTAAAGAGTTAAAGTGACCTTAAATTGCACTAAGTCGACTAGGTTGACCTAGTTTGTTGAGCAAGTCAAAAGGGTATGAAGTAAGGAAAAGAAGGATAGAAAGAGGAAAAGACTAGAGGAATGTGTAAGGGAGGAGAAATAGATTAGGGAAAGGTTTTAGGAGATGAATGAATTGGAAATAATGTGGCAATAAGGGAAAAAAATCTATGAAGCACCAAAGGTCTACCCACCTCTTTTTTGGTGTACCACTTAAGGCATGCACTTAGAGATATTTAGTCATAATGGGTTTTTACAAGATGTAAAGTGTCAGTATTTGATAAAAGTTAAAAATATTATGTGTATATATATTCCCCACTCAAAGCTCATCACATGTCACTAAGGCATAACATGTCACTTTTGAGATTTTTATATTGCCTTTTAGATATCATTTCCTTTTGTTTCAAATTATTTGGATTTTATCTTTCTTGATAGATTTTTTTTTGTTATTCCTCCTCCATATGGATTTATAAAACCAAGTATGTGTGCTAAAGATGACTATCATTTGAAAACATGGGACAAGGTTGCTAAGAGAGATAAATTTCAAAGAGTATGGGGTCTAAGAGTCTCATAAATCCAGGTGAAAAAAGTTTTATATTGACTTTGACCTTGTTTTATCCAATGTGGAGGTGAAATGAAGGGGAAATTAAGAGGAATGACACATGGAACAATATGAGTTACTTCAAATTGTAAAAAATGTGGCAAATGGAAAAGAGGGATATAATGACAACAAAGGTGTGATTATTTATCATAAGACTGAGGGAAATGGAAGAAAACATGATAACATATATTGTTATGCAAATTCCATATAGTAAAAGAAGCAAAAGCTAAATTTGAAGAACAAGGATCAAGAACATGAAAATAATGGTAATTTTATGAGGAGGGTCGAGTACTATCCATGGTATTACAAACCAACTCACAAAATAAAAACCCATGAGGGTGATAATAAGAAATAAAAAATCAAAGTGAGGGAGCCTTTTTATAAATCACCTCACAAAAGAAAAACTCAAAGGATGCCAAAACACCTTTGGCAAGTACTAAAAAGAGAAAGAAAATAAGTAAAAGATGGTGATTTTGTGAGGGATGCTAGGTCCTATCCATGGTCTTATAAATAAAATCACAAAATAAAACCCAAGGGGTCTAAAAAATAAGGTAAAATTCAAGAAAATAAGGGAAACTATGGTACATCAAGAAACTAAAAGACCAAAAAGGGAGGACTAAAAGTTTATGAACAAGAGGAAACTTCTATAGAGGGAGAGACCCATACTTAGGCAACCTAAAAAAAGGATTGATAGATATAGATAGAAATAATGATAATAAGGAAATGATTAGGAAAAGTATTTTTTAGTAATTGAGCATTGGTGGGTTCCTTGAAAACATGGCCTTTATTAGTTTGAAGGTGGTAAGTACTTGGACCAAGGATATTTTTAACTGAGTATTGGCCCCACCATTTTTGGGCATATTTACCTTATTTATCATTGGTGTAATATAATTTAAGAACAAAATAACCAACATTAAATGTGTAGACTTTAACACATTTGTTATGTTGTCAGACAATGCAAGCCTTATATTGGTAATTATGTTGTAAGGCATAGAGATAACATTCATCAGGTACATCAAGGGCATGAATATGAGCCTCATGTAATTATTCATCAAAAATGATTCCATGAATATATATTTAAGGAGAATAATTCTCAACTTTAATAGGAAGAACTAACTTAGAACCATAGACTAGATAAAATGGAGTTACTCCAGTGGTAGTAGGAATGTTAATCTAATAGGCCCAAAGTGTAGGATAAGGATGAAGATGCCAATCCATGTGGGTTTCATGAATTTTTTTTTGAAGAATTATTTTGAGAATATTTTTAGTGGCCTCATCTTGACCATTGCATTGTGTTTGATAAGGAGTGGAAAAATTGTGATTGATTTTGAATTTAGTGCAAAGTTATTTGATATGTTTATTTTTGAAATCACCACCATTATTGGATATTATGGTGTGAGGAATTCCAAAATGGAAAATTATTTGGTCTATAATGAATTTAGATATAGTAGGACTGATGACATTAACAAGGGGCATAACTTTAACCCATTTGGTAAAGTATTTGGTAGCAGTGATAATAAAGATGTGCCCATCTTGGGAGTGAGGAAGTTTACCAATGAGATCAAATCCCCATGTGGAAAATGACCACAGATATTTGATAGTTTTAATTTAAATTGGTTGAGAATTAATGAGATTATCATGAAGTTGACAAAGATTACACATTTTATCATATTCAATAGCATCCTTTTCTAGACTAGGATAATAGTAACCTATATGTAGGCATTTCTAGGTTGTATCATGTCCTCTAAGTATCATGTCCTCTAAAATGACCATTGTAAATGAACCCATGTGTTTGTTCAAGTAGAGGAGGGACCTCATCTTCCATGACACAATGGAGCAAGGTACCATCAACATTATGATGACAAAGGATGTTATCTCTAAATACGTACTTGAAAGCTTGTTTTTGAATAAGTGTGTTTTCAAGAGAATCCAAGTCAGGAGGATAAGTTTGTGTTCTAAGAATCAGATAATATCTTGATACCATGGGCATTATCAAATGGTGATAACCTTGATGTGGTAGATAAGTGAATCAGGAGGGTGGGTAGATGATGGAGATTTGATTATTTGTATGATAAAATAAAGATTAGGAAGAACTTGATGTGGATGAACAAGAGAAGCTGAAGAGGCAAGAAAATTATTAATGGAATTTTGATCTCTAAGAATAGGCTCAATTGTAGAAGAGATAAAATTATTGGGAAGAGTGATTGCAATTTGATGATAAACGATAAGGTTTTCACTTTTAAATTGATAGAGATCACTGGCTTGATGGAAAATGAGTTGAGAATCACCCAAATCATGAAGATATTACATGTCTAAATCAATATAAGCTCTCATACCTAAGATAATATCTTCTTACTTGACCATATTATTGGTGACATCAAATGTAAAATAGAAAGCTAAAGGAATTATCTTTCTAAGAGGACTAGTGAGAATGCAACCTACCCCAAATCTTTGAAAGTATTTAGCACCATCAAAGTGAAGGGCCCAAGTATCTTCATGCAAGTCAACATTAATTTTAGGGAGGTCCTTGATAATTACCTTTGATTTAGTAGTACCAAAGGAAGCAAAATATTCATCAAGTTGACTAGCTTCAATATCAAAAGCAAAGCTATGAAAATAATATTTAAGAGAAATTTCTTGATTAAGACCTTAAATGTAAAGTATATTATCATATTGAAGGTTATCTTGAATGGAAGAAGTGGATGGAATAAGATCTGAAACAAGTTGGTCGGCTATTACTTTTCCTTTGATAACTTTTTGCATGATGATGCAAAGATTGAATTACATAAATAAAACTATCCACTTGAAAATTCTATCTCCTAGAAGAAATGATTTGGAGAAGAAATGATGAAGGGACTCAAAATCAACATTGACATACGTGGTTTGGTAATGTATGTAGTGATGAAACTTTTTAGGTGCAAAATAGATAGCAAGGCAATCATGCTCAACTTTGGTATAACATGTTTCATAATTGATGAGGCCTCGGCTAATATAGTATAAGTCATATTCCTTTCTTGTATCATATTATTGGGTAAGCATTGCCCCTACTCATATGGGTTTGGAAAAAGTATAGATAATCAAAGGCCTATCATTAGGAAGATAAAGTGTAGGTGGATGAAGAAATGACTCTTTCATATTGTCAAACACTTTTTGATATGGATCCATATTTTATAAGGCTATACCTTTCCTAAGAAGGGAATGAATGGAGTGAATTCGATAAGCCATCTCTAAAATGAATCATCTAATTTCCCTTAAGTTTTCCTAAATAGGTATAAATATCAGGAATAAGATGAGGAATAGGCATGTTGATAAAAACATTAATCTTGGTTGGATCAACATCAATGCCATAGAGAGAGACTAAGAATCCTAAATTTTTTCTAGATGTAACTTTGAAGACATATTTGAAAGGATTAAGTCAGACTTTATATTTGATGAGATGGTCAAAGATGATGACAAGATCAGAAAGATCATTTGTATAGTGTTTGGATTTGACAATAAAATCATCCTTATATGTTTTGATAATTTTATGGATGAGGTCATGATAGATATGAGTCACTACACGTCGGTAAGTGTCCCTAACATTTTTTAGACCAAAGATGAAAGTAGTATTTTGTTGGTCCTCGAGAGCTATATGAATTTGATTAAATCCCAGAAAGCCATTTATAAGAGATAAGATTTCATATCTAGCTGTGGAATTGACAATAGAATCTATTAAAGGCAAAGGAAATTTGTCTTTAGGATAAGCAAGATTAATATTATAAAAATTAGTTTAAATATGAATGACCATAGTGACATTTTTTTGAACAAGAATAATATTGGAAACCCATTCAAACTAATCCATAGTTTTAATAAATTTAGCATCGAGTAGTTTGATGATTTCATTATGGCATAAGTTGGTAACTTTAGGAGAAAATTTGCGTTACTTCTGATGCACAAGTTTGGCATTAGGATAGGTAATGATGTTATTGACCACAATGCTAGGGTAAATGGTAGGCATGTCTTGATAAGACCAAGTGATTGCGTCTTGATACTTATCAAGAAATAGGCTAAAATTATCATGTTTAGAGGGTGAAAGTTCTTTAGAAAATATGATTAGTTGAGGGAATGAGGGAATACCATATTCAATATGATTTGTTTCTTCAATAAGCATGCCATTACCATCTTGAAATTGGTATGATGCATTGGGTAAAGATGAAATTGGATTAGTTTTGGGATCAATGCTAGTGATAAAGTTGTTGAAGTGAGGATTTTTTGTTTTAAAATTTCCATGTTTATGATGTTTCTAGGGAAGTTGAGGTTCCTAGGCATAAAGTAACTCAAGAATAGCTTCATCACTAGGCAAAGTAGGAAGATGACCACAATATTCAACATATACTTATATATCTAAAATTTGGTTACCATGGTGATCATATTTGGAATGTATTTGACACACATTGGTTGCCTTGGCATCAAGTGTGATTTCAAGAGTATAAGAAGTAGATGGAGTTTGGATGGGTTCTTTGATGGGGGAAGGATTAGATTCAATGGGAGGATCTGAAGGAGGTAAAGAAGATGAAGGTACTTATTTAGGTTTGGTAGGTGTGATTTGCTCTACCAGGAGAAATTATAAGATGAGGGTTAATAAGAATCACATAACCCTCAGGTTCTAAGTTATTATCTACAAAAATGGTATGTACATCCTAATTAAAATAATGAATTTGGGATAAGGCCTTCTAATAATGAAAGACATCCAATTATATAGATTGAGCTTAAATCATGATATAGTTATCATCATATGTGGGAGAAATTGAGAATGCTTGAGATTCAGGAGGATCTTCAGAAGGTGAAATCCAAAGATTATTGAATGTTCAAGGAGACATGGTGAGAGGATCTTGAAAAAATTTAACCACTACAAAATCATTACAATTAAAATCATCTTAAAGTAAAGATGGTTCTTGAGAATTACATGAAGGGGGGGAAATCAATAATGTCATCCATGAGAGGAATGGTATGATCCCTTGGAAAAAGAGGAGGAAGCCACTCTAAAATATATGGAGGTAGTTTAGTGTTGTTACAAGTATGTTATAATTCATTAGGCTCATCATCATTAGAATATACAAGAGTGACTTGTAAATTAAGATTCATATTGATCAAATTAGGTAAAAGAGAATTATTAATTTTAGGGATCATAGGAACACGATATTATGATTTAGGATTACTTAATTGGATACTCCATGGGTTAGGATCAACTTAATGATTATAGAATTTTCCATTATCTATAAATTTAATGTATTGACTACTAAAAAAAGTAATGAATCTCATTTCATGAGTCCAAGGATGACCAAGGAGTATGTTATAAGATAAAGGAAGATCAAGAACCATGAGTTTGGTCTAAATGGTCTTAGGACCAATGGTGAAGGGAAGTTATATACAACCAAGTAGCTTTTGATTAGTCTTGTCAAAACCATGACAAGTAAGATGGATTTGTTTAAGATGACCTTTGTTATAACCAAGTTGTTGTAGAAGCCATAAAGATGTCACATTAATACCAGAACCCTTGTCAACTAGAACTTTTTGAATAAGGGTGGTATTAATTGCTACTTTTATGAAGAGAGGTGGATCATCGACATGAAAGAGAATTTCATCATTAATCATGTCCTCTTCAAGGAATTCAATGGAAGGCTTGAAAGAGGGACACATAGATTCAATGGTATTAATGTTTGCTGGTTAAGAATTAATAAAAAGGTGGTTCTTCATCTAAAGAAGATGGATCTTTGATCTCTTGGAGTTGTTGCGTAAGGAATTTATGATGATAAGGTGAAGTGAAAACCAACTCCATAAGAGGAATATTACATGGCATAGAGTGAATTTCTTCAATAAAATTCCAATGAGATTTAGAAGAAGAGCCACGAGGTTTATAAAACAAATTAGAATTTGGAGGAATAGATGTGGTTGGAGGATCAGAAGGAGGACATTGTTACTCAGGTGCTTTTGATTCAATATTGATGGTGGTATTATCTTTAAGCAATTATTCCTCCAAAGAAGGTTTCTTAGGCTTGGTAATAAGATCTTTATGAGTTGGTTTCTGATTATAATTGACCTTAGTCATATTGACATATTAAGAGTTGTTAAAGTATTGGTCATAATCAGAGTCAATTGCACAAACATCCTTGGAAGTTTATTGATTATGGGAAGAAGATTTTTGGTTATTAGATTTAGAAGCTTTAGAGGATTGTCAATTTTCAGAAGCATTAGTGTATTCTTGATGATGAAATTTTATCATGATTTCATGGTTGAATGAATCACCAAACATGTCAGAAATAACACATTTAGAAAGCACTATACAAGATTCATAAGAATGCCTAATGTTAGCATGAAACCAACAAAAGAGATTGGGATCATCCCACCTAGGAATAGCATTAGGATATATAAAAGTTTTAGAGGGCAGTAAAAATTATCTCATTTGATGTACCGAAAGAGGTATGTGAGATGGTAAAATAATATCATTTTAGGTAACTCCTAGTTTGGTTTGAGAAGTATTACTGGTGATAATATTAGATGTTTGAGAAAATACTTTAATAAGTTTAAAATTAGGTTAGAATTTCTTCATAAAAAATTCTTATTATTTAGCTTGGTCAAGAGCTTCATTAAGATTTTGTGGAGCAAAGGTTTGAACCTTGTATTGAAGAGTAGTAGTTAAATCAGTGATAAAGAATTTGAATAGGTTATCATCAGACATATTATGATCAAATTTATGAGCTAAGGATTTCCATATTTTAATAAATTCATGAGCCAATTTTTTAGGAGATTGATTACTATTTATGAAATGTTTAATACAATTTTTAGGAAGATCATTGTGTTGAAACTATTTAACTAAAGTATTGAGAAAATATTCAAGTTGATAAATAAAATGTTGGGGTAATTGATTATACCATTCTAATACATCACCATTGAAAGTTTTAACTAATATTTTATTAGTAAAAAATGTATTAGTTTGGATCCACTCTTTGTAGATATTACCAAAGGCTTTAATAAATGAGGTGAGGTCTTTAGTCCTATCATAGTTGATAGTGGTGATATGTTACCAATGTCAATAGATATAATGAAGGGAGTGAAAGGATCATTTTGAATGGTTTGAAGCATCTTGTTATTCATTATTAGTTGAGGAATAAAATTATTTAAGGCATATTTAAGAGGTGGAGGAATGTAGTTAGGATTAGCTTGAGGATGCATGATTGGAGGTCGATTAGCCACATTGATCAAGTGTTGTTGGAGTTACATCATTTTATTGGTATTAAATTTTTGCATAATGTTCATTTTTTGAATCACTTGGGATAATAATCAGTTGTATCAAGTGGTGGGTTGGTGTTAGAAGGAGCAGTCCAAAAATTGGTGTTGGGGGGAGGAGTATTAGAAGAAGGGTTGTTAGTGGGATTGTTAAATAATCTTATGTCAATCACTCCTGCATTAGTTTGAATATTTTTAGAGGTTTCTTGATAGGTTTAGAAAGGATTGGATCCATAAAATTCATCTTGAGGTGTTATTTGAACCATGTTACAATTTGTAGATGAAGGAGGAGAAAAAATTCCCCAAGAGTGATAGTGTTCTTGGGAGGAAAAGAAAGGGAGAAATGAACATCCCATATAGCATATAAATGGATTAAGATTATCCAAAAAGGTTATTATAGGATACCTCATTTTAACCAAAGGTAAATGATTAAAATACAAATTATAATATGTGAAGAATTAGGTTGATAAATAGGGAAAGATGGAAACAAAACTAGGTTGACTAGGTTGACCTAGTGTAAAAATAGGACCAATAGACTACACTGGGTTGACCAGGTCAACCTAGTATAGTGAAAAGAGGTATAAAATAGGGTTTTTGATAGTAAAGGGTTGGCCAAGTTGACCTAGTACAAAAGATAGGGAAAAAAAATATTGATCATAAAATGGGAAATAGAACAAGATAATTTTATAGCTAATCTAAGAAATTAAATGCTAAAAGGAAATAGACATTCAATTGAATTGATGCTAGATAATCCAATCAATGCACACAAATCAAAATATTTCACCAACACTTGCTAATATAAGTTATTACACACACAATTGATAAAATAGCAAGTAAACAACTTGGAAATTAAAGCTAGCTAGTTGGTCAACCTAAAATGTTAATTAGATTATTATGAATAATTTCAAATGATAGGGAATTGGATATAAGAAAGGTACTAAATAAAAATCCATGGATTGTTTTAGGTGAGTTTAGGATGAAAGGGACTATAATGACTGTAGAGTAAAAAATTACTCTACGTTGCATTCTGATTTTTTGTCGCGCACTGCAAATTTTTTTTTCCACATACCTTAGTCCGAGATGGTGAAGTTTTGAAACAGAGCGCAAGTGCTAGTTTTCCTTTTGATTCATTTTTGTCTAAGTGTCAAAGTCAAGTGAAAGCTGCCAAGTGGTGTCATTTGAGGCACCTTTCATAGCTTCTATAAGTTGGTCGGTACATGCCACGTGTCTAATAGCAACTCAGTGGAAAGTGACAAGTGTCAGCATCTGCATTTCATCTATTTTCAGCAAAATTTTTCAACAAGCTAAGTATCAAGATCAGGCAGAAAGTGCCAAGTGGCAATCATGGAAGGCTTCAAATTGCTTTTCCAAAAGTAGTGAAAGATGCCACGTATCCCAGCTGAAGAGAGCGAAAGTCACCATGTGTCGGAAACCAAAATAATTTGGTTCAATGCCTTGGTTCAATAAGTCAGTTCAATGCGTTGGTTCAATAAGTTGGTTCAATGCCTCAGTTTATGTGTAAATGACATGCAGTGTTGAACCATTGAACCATTGAACCATTTTTGGTTTAATCAGTCAGTTCAATGGCTTAGTATAATTGAGCAGTTCAAAGGAGCATCCCAAAAACCAAAGGACAAGTGCCCTTTCGAAAGGTAGTAAGGTGCAACCAAACCATTCAAGCAGAGGCCACCAAGTGTCATCTACTGAGCCCCTTTCTACTCCATTCCCAGAAGCAGTGGAAGATGCCACATACCCCTAACAGAAATAGTAGAAGATGCCACGTATCTTCCCAAAAGTAGTGGAAACTACCACATGTCGACATTTGAAAGATCTTCTTTATGTTTCATTACCAAATAAATACTGTGGTCGGTCTCAGGGTTTATTTCTAAAAACTCCATGGAAGTTGCCAAGTGTCACCATCCATATGAGCCTAACATGCATCTTGAATGTTTCCACAGTATAGCTAAAGAGCAACAAAGATTGCCACATGTCCTTTGTTGAAGCAAGCAGAGATTGCCACCTGTCTCTATGTCCCTTTTAAAAGTTGCTTAGGCAAGAAATATGGTGGATCTTATTTTTGTTAAGTTTTTAAGTGTCAGAGAAGTGTATTGCGACAAGTTTCAAAGTCAAAATGTTCCTGAGCAAAGATATAGTAAGAGTATAGGTAAAGTGGAATGTGTCGTGTGTCTTCGATAAGTGTTGTGGAACATGCCAAGTGTCGTTCTCCAGTGTCTCCTAATAAATAAGAAGATTTTAAAGGAATTGACTAAGTGTCCTCTTTCATTTAATAGAATAAAGCATCCTATCTATCTATTTCAGCAAGTAAACTATAGGGAGAAAAAACATTTCAAAATCTAAGAACTATCTTTTGATAGACACTTCCTGCTCAGTTAGAGTTCAATTTGGGCCATAAGTTTGGGAATGCATGGACAATATGGAGAGAATAAGAGGATATAAAGAGAAGTGCAGATATCGCCAAATCATCATTAGATACTTAGAGAGAGAATTTTTGAGATAATTATTGTCAAGAGTTTTAGACTTTCTAGAGCTGTGATTAGGAATATCATTTGCCTTAATTCTATTTTCTTAAGTTGTAAAGTTTATGTAACTGTGCATGTTTCTGTGCCTTTTATGTGACTAGAGAATTAATAAGAAGATAGAGTTATGTGCCTTTGTTGATGTTTTTTGTGTCATTGCAAAATTAGTCTAAAACTATGAGCCTCTATTTATATTATTTCTATCTTTTATATTAATCATGCCTTGTCTGCTCTTTAATGTAATTGAATCTTACATATAGTTTCACTGTGCTTAGGATTAAGGGTCAAAATTACATTCAGGTGCATTGCCATAGTTATATTTTCTTTCTTTGCATTTGTGTTTATGCTTAAGTTCCTATCCCTTTTCCCTAACACTTGATATAAAGAAGAGACCAGCTTCTTAAAAATCTGGAGGTTGTTTCAAGTTGCAAGTCTCACATCTTGAAACTTCCCATTGTTGATGTTAGAAACAAAGCACAATTTTAACCACCAATAATTTTTGGCATGCCTAGTGGGACTAGTCTTAAAGTTTCTTTCAAGACCATATGAACCAGAGAGCTACAAGGAGTCAGAGCTGTGGACTAGTAACCAGATCTCAATCTGCTGTAAATCTAGGTATTCTTGTACCACCTTTGGTAACTAGTCCAAGGAGAGTCAATCAATTTATACCAATACTAAGAGTAAATATGGAAGCCCTTGTTCCCTTAAGGAATTATGCAAGTTGGAACATTGGTAGTCCTCTAATCCTCCTAGTACCACCAACTACTTGGGATCTAATCCCAGTTAATGCCTTGAAAGTTCTACCCAAATTCAGTGGGCAAGATTCTAAAACCCCTATAGAACATCTTCAAGATGTATCAGATGTATGTGCTATACACACCGTCACACAACGTAATGTGGCTATAAGGTTATTAGTAGCTTCTTTTAAAGGGAAGGCTTTGGAGTGGTACTGATCCTTGACTCCCAATACAATATCCACATGGGATGAGCTCAGAGATCTTTTCTTTGAAAGATTTGAAGAAAAGGGTGATAAGTCTTCCTTGTTGTAGCAATTGATTACCATCCAAAGGGCACCACAAGAAGCAATGACTAACTTCAACTCCAGATTTCAAAAGACTTGGGAAAGGATTCCTACTACATCTAGACCATTATTAGGTATGGCTATAGTGTTTTATCTTAGGGCTTTAGATTTAGATATATCTATTATGATTTAGTCACTTGGAGGTCAGTCTCTGCCAGAAGCTTATGACTATGTAGTCAGAGCTAAAATTAATTTGATAGATGCTAGAAAGTTTCCCCCAAGGCCCCCCATGCCCATGTTTCTAGAAATTTCCTTGCCATTACCTCAAGAAGTGCCTAAATCCATAGCTCCACCTGTGTCTATGTATCAATATCCTCAACCACCTACTAAAGAACCTATCCCTGCTCAGTCATCTGAGATGGATGATATCAAGAATATCTTAAGGACATTTTCTAATGAGTTAATTAACATAAAGAGATATCAGAATCCTTACCCTAACCCTCCATATCAAGGCTATCAAGGAAATAGATTTTCATCATAGCCTAATCAATAACAGGGTCCTCAAAGGCAAAATAACTCTTAGCCAACAAACTAATTAGTTTCAGTTCCTACCCATTCACAAGTTGTTCCCCCCAATTCAAATAGAGAAATTGTTCAAGGGCAAAATAATTATGCAGACAACACTAATGCCTGGTGTTTTCCTTGTAATAATGCCCATGCACCTAGAGATTGCCCCATCGGTAATCTACAACAAAAGGTAGAAAAACAAAGAAGAATGGAGGGACAATTTGCAAGCACTAGTGACAATAAGGCCTACCAATCTCTTGGTATGCAAAATTTAGTCCTAATGGCTCAGATGCAAGGGATGTCTCTACAACAAGAGGAATAAATAGCCTCTGAACATGCTCTATTTTTGTGGGTTGAAGATGAAGAATTAGTATTCTTGAATGAAGCTTCTACTTCCAAGAAATCAGTAGTGCAATCAGACTACTATACTAGGTTAAAGAGAAGAATGATGGAATAGCCTGAAGCTACAAATAGTCAAGTTACAGAGAATCTTCCATTTCAAGGTCAAAGAAACATAGCTATCAGACAAGAAGTGCCTCAGCTAGTGCAGGGCCAAGTTATTCCCGCACAAGTTCAATAAAAAACAAGATATTCTTATTTTCAAAGAGCTCAAGCATTGGGACCAATGAATGTGGTAGATCAGTTAAAGAAGACTCTAGCACAAATATCAATATGGGACATACTAGCTATTCCTGAACAAAAGACATTGTTACAAGAGGGTCTACAAGGCCAAGCAATGCATAAGCAAGGCCAAGCAATGCCTAAGCAAGGCCAAGCAATGCCTAAGCAAGGCCAAGTAATGCCTAAGCATGATGGCACCAAAGAAGGACTTGTTAATAAAGAAAAACTCAAGGACACAGTTCCTCTAAAGACAACAGCCTTTGTGAACGATGCATCACAAGTAAGTAAATCCAAACCAGAGCCTTTTTATTTGACTCTGATAGTTGGAAATAAACTCTTGCATAATACATTGATAGATTCAAGAGCTATTACTATAGTGATGCCTAAGAAAATAGCTGATGCTTTGAAAATAAAATATGAACCCCTTACAAAAGGAGTTATGCAGCTAGATGGAAAAATAGTACAAAAAATAGGGAGAATTAAATAACTCCCATTGCAGTTATATACTTGTCCCAATATAATTGTCAACCAAGATGTAGTAGTCATAAATATACCTCTTATTTTTGGTTTATGTTTATCTAAAGACTTTACAGCAAAAATAGGAGGATATATGTCTCTTGATTGGTCTCACCTCATCTTGAGAACCAAATATGGTTCGAAGATGAAAATTCTATCTAAACCACTATCAAAATATCATATCACCAATGAACCAACATCAAAATTAGAGGTAGATCATGCTATGTTAAATAAGGAAGAAAGGATTTTTGTTGAAGAGTTAGGCGACTGGACTGAGCATGATCAAGAAGAAGAAAATAACCAATTGTTGGCTATGATGCATAGCGACCCATATGGGAATTGTGACTCTACTGGTCTGGGCACTTATGCCATTTTTGATGAGGACCATGAAATCCCAAATGTTTTAAGAGAAGAGGCACCAACTACTCAAGACTCAAAAATTTGGACCTTAAATTTTGATGGGGCTAGAAGTAAGCATGGTGCTAGAGCAGGAATTTGTCTTACTGCTCCAAATGGTGAAAAAAATTAAGGGCTATCTGTTTCCAATTTGCTTATACTAATAATGATGCTGAGCATGAATATTTAGTACATGGGCTCCTATTAGCCAAGAAAAATGGAATAAAGAATCTAATAGTAAAAAGAGATTCAGAATAAGTAGTAAAGCAAATTAGAGAAAAGGCAGTAGCCAAAAATGTAAGGATGAGATCCTACAGACATAGGATTTGGGACTTAATAGAAGATTTTGAAGCTTTCAATATCGAGATAGTCCCTAGGATTCAAAATGTTGAAGCTGATAGGATGGCCCAGATTGGCTCAGAGTTTGATCTAGCAACTGGCCTATTAATTAACAATGAGTTAGTAAAAGTTATAGTGAGGCCAACTATTCTAGACAATGATGAGAATTGACAAATATTTGAAAATGATTCTCATGTACTCTCATTCTTACAATAATCAAACGAGTTTGTTGATCAGTTGCAAACCAAATTTGAAGAAGCATATGGAGATCAGATTATACAATTGAAGACTAATAATCTCTCCAAGGGCTTGATCACCTTAGAAAACTTATTTGATCTAGAGGATGTAAGCCTGGAGAAGAAAAGGTTCTAGGTAGACAAAGCAGATTATTTTGAAATAGAGGTGAGTCAAGGGAAAAAACTAAAAGTTGGGAATTCTAAAACTCAAGTGGAAAAAGAAAGATTAATTGAATTGTGTAAAAAATATGATAGAGTCATAGCCTAAAGCTATGAAGATCTTCATGGATACAATAAAAACATTATTCAACACACAATAGAACTGACCGAAGGATCTAAGCCCATCAGATAGAAATAGAGGCTAGTAAATCCAAGGATTGAGCCTCTAATGGTAGATGAGTTGCAAAACTTTTAGATTCCAAAATAATTTTTCCAATCAAGCACTCAACTTGGGTATCAAATCTAGTACCAGTTAGGAAAAAGAATGGAGATGTAAGACTGTGTGTAGATTTTAGAGATCTAATAAAGCATCTCTAAAAGATCACTATCCCTTACCCTCCATGGAACAAATTCTACAAAATGTGGATGGATCAGAGAGATTTTCTTTGCTAGATGGTTTCTCTAGAAATAATTAGATTTGGTTAGCTGATGAAGACCAGTACAAAACTACTTTTACTACCAAATGGGGAACATTTGCATATGCTAAGATGCCATTTCGCCTGTCAAATGTAGGAGCCACCTTCCAAATAGCATTGGATGTAGAATTTGGGTAACTTATAAATAAAATAATCCTAGTTTATCTGGATGACCTCACTATTTTTTCAAAAAATGCTATTGATCATTTTGATCATTTAGAATCTATTTTTAAGAAATGTCAGGATTTTAGAATATCACTGAATCCCAAGAAATACATCTTTGTTGTACCTCAAGGCAAATTATTGGGACATATAGTATCTAAAGAAGGATTTTCCATAGATCCTAAAAGAATTTCAGCTATAATGAACCTACCTCTTCCAGTAAATAAAAAGGCAGTTCAGTCCATTTTCGGGAAGACTAATTTTGTGTGTAGGTTCATATCCAATTTTACAGGCTTGGTGAGACTAGTGACACTCTTGTTAAAGAAAGACCTGATTTTAAAATGGACTACAGAAGGAAGGTAGGCCTTTGAAGAGGTCAAGAAGGCTATCTCAACAGCCCCAGTACTTAAAAACCTAGATTTTTCTAAGCCTTTTGTAATGTATTTCTATGGAGGAGAGTTAATTATTGTTGTTGTCTTAACACAAAAGGATGATAGACTGAAGGGAGAACACCTAATAGCCTTTTTCTCAAGAAGTCTCAGAGATTATGAAACTAGGTACAACTTTGTAGAGAAACAAGGATATGCCATGGTAAATGCCCTCAAGAAATTTAGGCATATGGTATCATGAAGCAAAATTCTGATACTTGTAGCTCACCCAAGTGTCAGAGAATACATCATAGAGGGATAAATTACTGAAAAAGAGCTAACTAGATTACTAAGATCCTTGAATATGATGTAGAGGTCAGACCCACTAAGTTAGTCAGAGGTAGGAGTTTGTGCCAATATATGACCCAAGAGCTTGAAAAGATGATACCTAAAGAGACAAATTCAGAAGGAGAGACGGAGATGGTGTTAAGGATACAAGAGGTTGATCAGGAATCTTGGGTCAAAAGTAGGATTCATTTTATGAAATATGGGATTTATCTGAGAGAACTCCCTCAAAATAAGAGAAGATACTATAGGATAGAAGGAGTTCATTTTTTTTTAATTGAACAGGTTCTTTTTAGAAGAAAATCTGATGGTAAATTGTTAAGATGTGTAGAAAAAGCTGAGGCTAAGAATATACTACACGAGATGCATCATGGAATATTAGGGGGACATTTTTCTGCAAAGACCACAACTATAAAGATAAGTGAGGTAGGATATTTTTGGCCTACTTTATCTACAAATTGTTATTAGCTGGTTAAAAAATGTCAATCCTGTCAATATTATATGGGGATGAGAAGGAATGCAACATTGCCTCTTAGTCCTATAATTGTGGATGAACCTTTTGCTCAATGGGGTCTTGACTTCATTGGAATGATAAATCTAGTGTCTAGTATGGGTCACAAATGGATATTAACTACCATAGATTATTTCACCATATGGACCAAGGCAGTCCCACTTAAAGAAGCAACAAAAAATGTGATCCTAGATTTTCTAGGAAGTATCACTACTCGCTTTGGGGCTCCTCACACCATAATTTTAGATAATTCTAAAGCATTCTTGGGGTCTAAAGTATCTGACTTTACATTAAAACATGGAATATATCTAAAAACTTCCTCTAACTATTACCCTCAAGGTAACAGTCTGGTAGAATCAACTAACAAGAACCTGATTAGACTCATCAAAAGAGTAGGGGTTGATCATCACAAAGAGTGGCATAAAGTGCTTAATTTAGCACTATGGGCTGATAGAATCATGCCTAAATAAGTGATCAAAATGTCACCATATGAACTGGTATATGGGAAGTCTACTGTAATACCCCTAAGCTTGGAGATCCCTACTCTCCAATTGATCAAATAAATTGAAATTGAGGAAAATGACCCCATCCAAGTTAGACTTGCAAAACTTTTGGAAGTTTGGGAAAAGAGGGATGCAACCCATGATTCATTAATTAAGCATCAAGGAATGGTTAAGGACTATTTTGATAAAAAGACTTTGAATCCTCATTTTGAAGTAGGCTCAATTGTTTTGAAATGGGATGCAAGAGCCGCTAAGCTGGGTCAACATACTAAATTTGAAGCATTATGGACTAGCCTGTATAAAATTCATGCATGTAAGTAGAGGAATTCATTCAAGCTGGAAATGATGGAAGGAGAACCTGAAGAGATTCCTATAAATGGAATCTACTTGAAGCATTCTAGTTAACTTGGGTCTCTAATGTATTATAGTTAGATAGTTTCCCCTTCCCATATTGTTTTGTTTTCCCATTGTTGTTTTCCCACTTTTCTTTTAAATAAGTGTTCTTTGAACACATAGTCAGTATCTCAAAAAGTTTTTCAAAATCTTTAAATTCTTAACAAATTGAATGTTTCCCAAATCTTTAGAAATCTCTAAGGTACCTTGCACTGCCACTTGCATAACATGTCTATCTCACTGTCCCAGGAAGATTGAGTAGGATTCGCTAACGGTTATCCGAGTTTAATGCCATTTTGAGACTTGATAGGTCAATAAATACCTCTTAGCAAGAGTTAAAGTTTACAAGTTCTCAAGCATTACTGCATCTATGAGAAAATATCTTGTTACTTGTAATTTTTTAGTGCCGAGTAAACTTGCTTCAGTGAAAGTGTTCTATTTTGCAAAAAGTTCATACCAATTATCATAAAAAGGATATAGAGATGGAGGGAACACAGTCTTCACAACAAGGAGCTAGGATGTATGAATCCCTTGATAATTTTTTTGCGAGTAAGTCATATGATTCAGCTCCTGTGTAACCATTGAAGGCCTATCTAAGGACCAAAATTTTGGAAGTTGGTCAAGTAAGTAACCCAGCAAAAATAAATGATTTTGCAGATGGAATCATGGACCCAATCATTCAAAGAGCTATCAATAAAAACCTTAGAGAAGGGGCACATCAAAGGTGTCTATAGAGGGCCAAAGTAGGGAAATATGAGACATTTGCCATGAGGATATGGACTTCACAACTGGTATAGTTCCTTGTCCCAACTGTGCATCCATGCCCTGACTTGGTCGAATTATGTGCAGACTTGTTTCATACACCCTCATGCACCATTCAATAGGGTCCATTCATGGTGAAAATCACACCATAGGATATTAGAGATATGCTAGCCCTATATCATGATAAGACAACCATGTTTCCCATTATTGCTAAAATGCAAAGAATGTGGGCAAACATCAATACCTAGTTGAGGTTCTTGAGATTCAAATTACAAATGGGCGATGATGACACTACTGTGCCTACACTCCCTACAGGAAGAGCCCAATTCACACAAGCTAGCCAAGACGCACTATCTATCATGGATTTCATCTTTGGCATGAAAGATGATATGGCATTTTATGGAGAACAAATGGCTATCCTCTTCAGGCTGAAGACCATCGATAAGACTCAAGAGTATCAGCTCAAATTTTTGGAACAAATTACTTTTTCAATGGTGGAACAACTAGCCCATTTCAAATTAAAAGGATTGTTCAGGTACTCTTCTTATTTGTTTCACCTCATGTTATATCAGAACTCTGACCTCTTCTCCTAACATATGCATCTGGACATGTATGACCCAAGTTTTGATCCCTAAAGGACCATTCCTGTGTCTGCATGGACACATATTTTTATCAAAGACTAGTGACCTATATGAATTTTGGGAACTATTTGTTACCCTTGATTTTTTTCACCTTAGCCCCGAACCAATCATGAATAGATTATTTTCAAGTGTTTCAAACCTTCTGGCCAATTGCCCAATTCCATGTGACTTCTATTTTGGATCCCACCATACAATTATAATAGTTCATGGTTTTTGTGGGGAACCAATGTTGCTACCTAAGATTCTAACTCTTAGGTTAGCATTCTTAGAGGTCACCAGGTAGGTGTCAGTAATAGACAATGATTATGGCTATGGGAAATAGAAGAGAAAAATGTATGATCTCTCATGGATGACAAACAACATAGTATTAAAAACCAGGGACGCTAAAATTATGCTACTTCAAAAGCTAGCCTTCCTGGGTTTCCTACTAGTTGAAGACAAATGGGTATATGACCTGAATGGTTTCATATCTTCTTGGATAAAGACTAAGAGGGTTGCAACCAAGATTGCACATGAAGGCCACCCTTTTTGGGAGACCAGGAAAAACCCTATAGAAGATGCTCCTGGTTTTTATGTTGAATTAACAGATTTGCCCCATTCGCAAAATATACCATGGAAAATTTTATACATTAAGAAGAGGGATTATGATCCTAAAGTTAGAATGACTTCTAGCTTAATAAGGACATTAAAGAATAAATATTGGGATGCTGAGAAGATAGAAGCCTATTGGAAATATAGGCAAGAAATTTATCAAACAACCCATTCTTTCAAGAACGTAGACACAGACGAGAGATGGGAAGAACTATGGGATGAGTGCCATCTCTCCCCTGCATCTAGCCTAGAGACAATTAATTTTCTGACACTGGGTATAGAGCAGGAAGCTAGGACTGGGCCAAGCCAAGAGTCACAAGCCTAAGAACAAACTGTAGCTACAGTAACTGTGTCAGTTTGGCCCCAATCTCTCAGCGTCATGGAAAAGCAAAAGAGTGTGGTTCCTTCACCATCAAAAGCTTCCCCATCATTAGAAGTTATTGAAGTTCCCATTTCTCCACAAGCATCACTGATGGCAATAGTAGATATAGAAGGAAAGATAACACAGCCAGAAGAAGAGACACCCAAGAAGTGAAAGAGGGTGCAGTTTTAGTTTGATTCAGAAGAAGAGATGGATGCCCCATAATGCCAATTATAGAGTACTATAATTACTCCTCAGGTAAGTATTATTCCTCCTTCTCCTTCTCAATCTATTTCTTCTCCTATTGGCATGATGATTTCATCTAGCCAAATGACATCCCCTGCCACCTCTGCCATTTCCATTTCTCACTTCACCCCATCTATGGCACCTCAAGCTTTAATGTTACTACATTTTTCTCCTTCTATTCCCAAGAAACTCCCCCCTCAGATTGCCCATCACCAACCATTGGCTATTCAATATGGTCTGCCATAGGGACATCCTTTTGTGGGTGGGCATATTGCCTCTCCTTCTACCTTCCAGACCCAAGAAGATGCTGCTAGGAAGGCAAGAGAAGCCTGAAGAGAGAAAAAGAAGATCAAGGAAAATAAATCCTTGGCTACATCCCATCTTTGGTCACAATTTGACCCCATTCAATAGCAATTGATGGTGACTCATTTGTCACTAAATGTCATCAAGCCAACTGAGCATATGCAGCCTGAAGACTACATGATGAATGTAGTGGCCATTGACATGTCCCTTTTTAGGCCACAAGATAAAATTGAGCCATTGACCAAATCCACTTCTATAGTTACTGAAGACTACTTGAAGACATCAAGGAGGATACAAAAGATGGAGGCCAATCTGGCCAAGGAAAAGGCAAACTATAATAGTTTGACCATAAAAATCAATAAAAAGGATAATGAAATAGCAAATTTGAATAAATAATTACAAGAGATTTTTTCTCTTCAAATTCACTAGGTAGTCTAGGCCCAAAATGATTCCTTAAAGGAAGATCTAATGCATGTAAAGGATGCAGCGATGACCCTAAGGTAGTAAACAATAGCATTGCAAGGAAAATACAAGGAACACCTACTATAGGTTACCCAATTGTAACACAAGCTACTAAGTGAACATAATAATATTGTGGCTATATAAGCCTAGTTTCAAGCGGAGCAATAGAGAGCAACACAACTGACACTAGAGCTAGCTAATAGGCCAAGGAATGTTAGAGTGATAAAATTGGTGAAGGAGCTCTTTGAATCTATGTGGAAAAGAATCTCCTCAGAGATTATTCAACTCAGGCCTTCTCTCACCTTCCTGCTAAATGCATAGAAATTGTGTGAAAAGGTGGAGGATTCAATTGCAAACACTTTGACTATAGTTTCTGAGAGAGTCATGGACTCTAAAACATTACTATAGAAGATTTATGATGCAATGGATACAATATTAGCAGTCACAAGAATCACTGATAGAATGGTCACCGTGAAGCGAGTCAATGAGGTTCTCAGTTGCAATTCTACAACCATCAGTTACAGAGAGCTCCTCAAAGTCATGAAGGAAGGCATCAGTGAAATGAAATAGCATATTGAAGATCTAGTGCAATTAGGTCTTCCTTCTCCGTTTCCTGATGACAACACGGTGCTAATGGTTGATGAAATAGAACCCTTGCTGTTGGCCAAATATAATGATCAAATAGTTTTTTAGAATTTAAGGGACAATTCATCAGTCCCTAAAGTAGAAGTTGTTTTGGTTCTTGTTTCCTAGCTCGAATTCAAATTGAAGGCTACGGTTCAAATTTTGAAAAAAAAATCACACAAGGATATTATTAACCTTGATTTAGCCTTCAATGAATTGCAGAATAAGCAGGGGTTATCTGACCATGAGTGGTCCACCTACCAAACAACATTATTGAAGCTGTAATTTTGAAATTTTGATCTAGAAGGAGTTGTGGTTTCTTTTTGAGTAGGCTAAAAATTCCTTGGGGTCACCAATAACTGTAGAGTAAAAAATTACTCTACGTTGCATTCTAATTTTTAGTCACGCACTACAAATTTTTATCCCTGCATACCTTGGTCTGAGATGGTGAAGTTTTGAAATAAAGCACAGGCGCTAGTTTTCCTTTTGATTCAATTTTGTCTAATTATCAAAGTCAAGTAGAAGCTACCAAGTGGCATCATCTGAGGCACCTTTCATAGCTTCTATAATTTGCTTAGGACATGCCACATGTCCAATAGTAACTCAGTAGAAAGTGACAAGTGTCAGCATCTACATTTCATATCAACACCTGTGTTTCATCTATTTTCAATGAAATTTTTCAACCAGCTAAGTATCAAGATCAAGAAGAAAGCACCAAGTGGAAATCATGGAAGGCTTTAAATTTCTTTTCCAAAAGTAGTGGAAGATGCCACGTATCCTAGTTGAAGAGAGTGGAAGTCACCACGTGTCAGCATCTAAAATAATTTAGTTCAATGCCTTAGTGCAATAAGTTAGTTCAATGCCTTGGTTTAATAAGTCAGTTCAATGCCTTGATTTATGTATAAACAACGTGCAGTGTTGAACCATTAAATTGTTGAACCATTGAACCATTTTTGGTTTAATCGATCAATTTAACAACTTAGTACAATCAAGCAGTTTAAAGGAGCATCCCAAAAACCAAAAGATAAGTGCCCTTTTAGAAGGTAGTAAGGCACAACCAAACCATTCAAGTGGAGGCTGCCAAGTGTCATATATCGAGCCCCTTTCTACTCCATTCCTAGAAGTAGTGAAAGATACCACATACCCCTAGCAGAAGTAGTGGAAGATGCCACATATCTTCCCAGAAGTAGTGGAAATCACCACGTGTCAACATCTAAAAGATCTCTATTTCATTGCCAAATAGAGACTGTGGTGGGTCTCGGGTTTTATTTCTAAAAACTCTATGGAAGCTACCAAGTGTCACCATCCATAGGAGCCTAACATGCATCCTGAACATTTCCATAGTATAGCTAAAGAGCAGTAGAGATTACCACGTGTCCTTTGTTGAAGCAAGTAGAGATTGCCACTTGTCTCTATGCCCTTTTAAAAATTTTCTTAGGCAAGAAATGTGGTGGGTCTTACTTCTGTTAAGTTGTTAAGTGTCAAAGAAGCAGATTGCAACAGGTGTCAAAGTCAGAATGTTCCTGAGCAAAGATATAGTAAGAGTATAGGTAAAGTGGAAAGTGTCGTGTGTCTTCAGTAAGTGTTGCAGAACATGCCAAGTGTCATTCTCTAGTGTCTCCTAAGAAATAAGAAGATTTTTAGGGAATTGACTAAGCGTCCTCTTCTATTTAATAGAATAGAGCATCCTATCTATCTATTTCAGCAAGTAAACTGCAGGGAGATAGAACATTTCAGAATCTAAGAGCTATCTTTTAATAGACACTTCCCACTTAGTTAGAGTTCAATTTGGGCCGTAAGTTTGGGAATGCACAGACAATCTAGAGGGAATTAGAGGATATAAAGAGGAGTGCAAAGATCACCAAATCATCATCAGATACTTAGAGAGAGAATTTTTGAGATAATTATTGTCAAGAATTTTAGACTTTCTAGAGTTGTGATTAGGAATATCATTTGCCTTTATTCTATTTTCTTAAGTTGTAAAGTTTATGTAACTGTGAATGTTTATGTGCCTTTTATGTGACTGGATAATTAATAAGAAGACAGAGCTTTGTGCCTTTTTTGATGTTTTCTATGTCATTGTAAAAGTAGTCTAAAATTGTGAGCCTTTATTTCTATTGTTTCTATCTTTTACATTGATCATGCCTCATCTGCTCTTTAATGTAATTGAATCTCACATATAGTTTCACTGTGCTTAGGATTAATGGTCAAAATTACATTCAGGTGCATTGCCATAGTTAGATTTTCTTTCTTTGCATTTGTGTTTCTACTTAAATTCCTATCCCTTTTCCCTAACACTTGATATAAAGAAGAGACTAGCTTCTTAAAAATCTAGAGGTTGTTTCAAGTCACAAGTCCCACATCTTGAAACTTCCCATTGTTGATGTTAGAAACAAAGCACAATTTTAACCATCAATAATGACAATGATACATGCTTGGTATTAGGGCCTACCCCCTCACTTCACACATCACAATGATAAAAGTGTTGGGTGTTTAGCCACAATATATCATTAACCACACTTTATACTTGACCAGAGAATCAAGTCAACTTTCCCCTTAGTAATGAAATCCAATTAGGTTGGCTTGGGTAGTCAAATGTTAATTTTTTTTTTGATGTTATGTGATTTCATCGTGTGTACATAAAATATAAATCGTGAAACTAAGTGGTTAATTAAAAACCTCCTAATTAAACTATGTAAACTACTCTAAGCATGAAAAAAACTAAAATAAAAGATTTGATTAACATACAAGGTGAATTCCAAATTTGAAATAAGGTATAGTGAAAACACTATATGTACAACATACAAAACTAGGTCAACATGGTTGATCTAGTATTGTTGGAGATAAGGTCTAGAAAACCTACTAAGTTGACTAGGTCAACCTAGTTGTTTAAAATAGCACATAAAACATAGAACTGGGTTGACCAAGTTGATCTAGTTGGCTGTGCAGGGGCAATTTTGAAGACTAAAAACTTTAAAGGAAAGTATAAAATAGAAAGAGATAGAGAATACAAGATTAAACTTGATGGTTCATAGATGGAAATGAAGGAGAATAATGATCAATAACCTTAGATAAAACTGATCCAATATATAGATCTAGATTAATCTTATCGATCAAGATATATAGGAACCTATTATAGAAGCTAAAAAAGTGTACTGGGTCAGCTTGGTTGACCTAGTAGGCTGAACTAGGTGTCTAATAATCTGGAGACCTATACTAGGTTGAGCTAATCAATCAGGTTGTATAGGAACATGTTATAAAGAGGCTAAAAATGTGCTAGGTTAACCTGGTTGACCTAGTAGGCTAAACTAGAAGTTTAAAAAGTGTTGAAAACCTATGTTAGGTCAAGCTAATTGATCCATTTTCCTGTTGTGCATAAATTAAAATAATTGGGTCAATAGAATCAAAATAATATGTCAAAATATATGATATAAATGATGAAAAAAATAATGAAATAAGTGAAAAAATCTTACAAAGGTTAGTTTCATGTCGGGTTCACCAAAATTTATGTAATCAAAATTGCATGATGTACATGAATTAATCCTAGATCGAGTAAGATAAAGCACACCTACACTTTCAATTGGGTATACACTTGTTAAGTAGGAGCATGAACAATATAGGGATCTATTAGACATGATTAGGGGATCACTTGTATCACTTGTCATAACATATCATGCTTGGAAGGATTCCAAATCCTATAGTCTAGCACAATTGCATGACAACCTTAAAAGAGTCCTATGATTTGATATTTCACTTATGTTAACAAATAAGAGAGAGTAAACTATTCTACTAATAAGAAAATTAAACTAATCTAGTGTAGACAAAATCATGTGGCACAATGTAAGGGGTTAGATGCAAAGTAATTCAAATATGTAAAGGGAACTTAAAATAAAGTAATTATGAGTAACACCCTAATACATAAAATATGAAGAGTAATATTATTCGAGCCAACACTTATGATACTTCTATCTACTAAAAGAGAGGAGAACATAGTTAGAATATACTTACCTAAATATGAACCCATCATCATTCAATATCTCCCTTGGCCAATGGGGCTTTGAAAGAGGTTGTTGTGGTTCATAAGGATCACTTTATTAAGCCAAAGCATCTAAGACCTATCCATGAGACTAGATTATTTAAAATAAGAAACCTAAGCTAAGACTCTTCAAGTAGAATTGTGGAATAGTAAATTATGAAGAAGCATGAGTGAATAATAACTCTTTATTACATCTTATTAAAATGACTAAAATGATCTTGTATTTATAGGTGAAACTAACCCTAAAATCATTTGAAAATGTCAGTTGTGCTAGGTCAGCCAGATTGACCTATCACGTTTTCAAGCTAATGCCTAAAGTGTTAAAGTGACCCTAAATTACACTAGGTCAACCAGGTTGACCTAATTTATTGAGTAGGTCAAAAGGGTACCAAGCAAGGAGAAGAAGGATAGAAAGAGGAAAAGACTAGAAGAATATGCAAATGAGGATAAATAGCTTAGGGAAAGGTTTTATGATATGAATGGATTAGAAGTAATGTGTAAATAAGGGACAAAAATATTGTGAAGCACAAAAGATCTACCCACCCCTTTCCTAGTGCATCTCTTCAAGCATGCACCTAGAGAGATTGAGTTGTGATTGGTTCTTGCAAGATGTAAAGCATCAATATTTTATAAAAGTCAAAAATATTATGTGTATACACATGAGACCAACTATAGACCAAATATTAGTTACATTAGACCATATATGGATTACATCATCTAACTATGGATTTTAGCAAGCTTTTTATGGATTTTAGTAGGCTTGCTATGGATTTCAACAGGTCACTATGGATTTAAATAAAACTACTACAAATTTCAACAAAATTGATACAAAATTATTTGGAAAATATTTCTAAATGTATTCTAATGTTTCATCTATCATGAAGAATACTTTCTATTTAAATTCTTTCTATATATAGATTTCTATGTTAAAATTTCCATTATAGATTGTATTCAAATATATGTTTATGTAATTTTATACCAATAAATATCTCTCTCCATATTTGGTGGGGATTGATATTATGTTGTAATATATTTTATTATTGGAATAAATATCTCTCTCCATATTTTGTGGAGATTGAGATAGGATAGAGTATCATAGTTGTTACTCTTAAATTAGGTGTTGGTTGAAAGCATGAAATTATAAATGCAACCTCCCACACCTGAATGAAATCAATAATCAATCAATACAATTTGTATTTCTATTATTCCAAGTAATCCATGTAAAACTTGTGTTTTGAATAAATCCTCATCTAAGGAATGAGCTGGACAGTCATTCCAAGGAAGATGGGTAAATGTATTGTTATTTATTTATTCTATAAATTATCATTCTACTATAAATTATTATTTTATTTATTTTCTATTGTAAACATTTTTTTTTAATTTATGTGAACCTACAAGTGTTTTATTTATTTGTCACTTATTTTTAATTTAGAAATTTACTTTCTTCAAGTTTGATTTAATTTATGCAAGTGTGATTTATTTTCTGTAAGTGAGATTTTATTTCTAAAAGTGTGATTTAATTTATGCAAGCATGATTTTTAATTGTTGCAAAGTGTGGAGTGTGATAAAAAGAACCATTTTCCAAATATATCTTTCTCAATTTGCATACAACCTTTGAACACCAGCCTTGAATTCACATTATTAAATGAAGGGGATTGATGACCCCTAACATTGAGAAGGTAATGACTAAGACTAGTGGATGGTGGACTGGAATGGGATAAGAGATGATGAGGGAATTTTTTGGTAGGTGACCTTAGGATTAGGGGATTAAAATCATCAGTAAGGTGGGTAACCATATCTAATATCCATATGAGGATGTTATCCTTATTGGCTAAGATATATTCATTAAATAAGGTAACTTTATCACTTATATAGTGAGGACTATGATTACGATAAATGGATGATGAGGTTAATCCTAATGGGTTAGTATGTGGGTTAAGTGTGAATATGGATTATTGATGGGGAAAGACATGGGAAATTATTGTAGGATTAATGGTATCAAGGTCATAAGGTAGGTGAGCACCCATTTATAGGGCCTGTAAAAGGATCTCATCCTTATTAGTAAATAGTTATTGGTCCATGAGGATAAGGTCTAAATCCATGGGGATGTATAATGAAAGGGGAATGGATGATGTAAAGGTAAATTTAGGAAAATGATAGGTGATTGGTCAAAGCAAGGGTAAATGATTGAGATATTATGACAAGTTATGGTGAGGATGAGATGGATTAAATGTGACTGAGATGATGTAAGACTATGACTAGATTTCAAATTGATAATACAATATGTGTTAATGATCTATCCACAATGCCTAGTTTTCAAGCTAGTAAGAAGATTGGGATATGTTAGTGCCTAAATTCAAACTAGTGAGATGATGATTAGATAGGTGCTAGTTTTGAATAGGTAAGATGACTAAATTATAGATGACTAGATTAATGATTTATTGGATGCTAGATTGAAACTAATTAAGTGACAAGATGCTACCAAGTTATTGACTAGGTATGAGATTTAACCAAGTGATGAGTGATAGTGGACTAAAATGATAGGATGATATAGATGGATAATGAGAGGACTAGCTCAAAACCTTAGACTTAATTTCTCAAGGTGAGATGAATATGTGATTATGTGATGTGATAATATGATTGATGATGAAATGATAAGGGCTAATATCAATGAAATGGGGATGGTTGGACACATGTGCATGACCTAAAAGCCAAAAAAATAAGATGGAATTGAGATGAAAATGGTGTGATAAGGATGGGATATAGATGGAATGTATAAGATAGATAAGATAGAGGTAAGAATATATAAGATGATGATATAAATCCTAGATAGTCATGTATAGGTTTGGGGTGAAAGGATGACTCAATTCACAAACAACACCGGTATAACATGACACACACCTAAGAAAATAGACCACAATCTTAACAGTTTTAAACTAATGGATGTGAAACTTAATAACCGTACCATCTAATGAATTTATGGGCGAGGTTGTATCCTAATGAATCATTATGGGATTGAATGAAGCCTCTCAACCCAATATACACATGATGATCACTTAGAATCTAATAATAATTCTGGTAGTGGATCACCTATTACAACCAAAAGGTCTTAATCTAGGTTGAATAGGCTTTTTAGGGACATCCATAATATATGCTAGGTATAGTGGGGCCCAAGTCTATGTAGGGTGCTATCTAATGTTTGGTTTAGATAATAAAATCTTCCTATTCATAGATGACTTGTATGGGGTCAACCACTTAGTCTCGAGACAATTGTCCCTAATATTTATACTCCACCAGAACATGGAGTACAAACTAGTGCATGGTGGTTAAATACATGTTCACTATCCCCCTAATACTATGTAAAGTGGTTTTTTCTCATTTAGGAATCACTATAAATATGCAATGCTATGCCCCTAACCTATCACATGTATGAGGATAGTATTAGCCAACTTGTGGCTTACTTATCCCTCTTTGACATTATATTACATTTAGTAGGTCAGCCTATGGAGTAACCATGGCCTAGTTAGGCTATATATAGGAGGTAGTGGGTAATCATTTATCATCATATTGTGAATTCTGCTCTTATTGAAGCTTGTGGAGGTTTCCCCCTTGAAGTGGCTTATCTATTATCATATATTTGGATATAATTCTATTTTTATACCTAATTCTTGAAGTAATTTCATTACATGCAAGGAGGAAAACATACACCACCATAGCCCTTAGATGACAAACAATAGACAAAAAGGATCAATTAACTGATTAATTAGATGTGATATATATACAAGAGCAAGGATATACAAAAATATATGAGATATATACAAAAGGAAATTATACAACATGATGTAGTGATTAAAATGATTTTAGACAAAAATGAGTTTTAAGATGCCAAAATAACTTTGAGAGACAACTTGCAAGAAAATAATTAGTAATTTTGTTGGTAATCATGAAAGGGAAACCTACAAGACAAGTGATTGGTAGTTTTGATTGATGATCTTGAAAAAAATGTAAAATAAGATGTTAGACCAAAATATGACATGCCCAATAAGATTTTAGAAAATTAAAAGTGATTATAGATTTACCCCTAAAAGAAACAAAATATTAGTCTAATAATCCTAATAAAAAACCAAAAAAAATCATGATTTGGCTCTGTAACTTCTTTGGTTGTGGGGGTCATGACATGGGGGCCTGGGGGTGGCAAGCCCCAATAAGGTCAAGGGGTAGAGCCCCATGTGGGGTTAAGGGAAAACACCACTTATGGGTTCAAGGGGAAGAGCCCGTTATGGGAGGCTCAGAATGACTCAAAATTCATTAAAAATGATCTTTAAAATGAACTCAAAAAGGATAATTTCAAAGGCAAAATTGAAGAATAAAATCATAACTGTAGACTACAAAACCACAGATGCATAGTCAAACTAATGCACTATCAAAACTAAAAAGTGAAATATCATGACTTTTTTACAATATCATGACTATAAAGTTGTGATTTTTTATAAAGTGGCTAACTTGTAGTAGTTACCACATGGTTTTTTGTAAAACTATGAGTTTTAAGGTAATATCACGATTCTTATTACAAAACATCAATTTTGTGATTAGTGATAATTGCACTATGAGAAGGAAAAATACATATTTTAAAACTAATATTTTCTATAGAATCAAAATGATTAAAATTTATGATGATATTTATACATTTAGAACAACAAAAAATATAAATAAGGTCTAATAAGACTCACAATAGGCATTCATGATTATGGCCTTATGATTTTATAACAAGTGGTTGAGAGGGGTTTTTAAGGTGCTTTTAGTTATTCTAAGACAAGGTCCCATTATTTATTATAGACATAAAATGGTTAAATAAATATAGATCAAGAATTTAACTAGTAAGCAGCTCAACTTAGATATTTTAATAAAAAAACACAAAAAGTTTCATATTGAGTAATATAGGGACCACTTTGTGCAATATGGTTCATTTCTCCACATAGGTAATAAGTTATAGGTTATCATAGTTGTTTATTCCCTTGTATTTGATTTTAATTACATCCCTAATAATCTTCCTAATAATTTTCATGTCTTTGAGGTGATCTTCACTCTTTTTGATAACTAAAATATCCTGTATATTACTTATAAGGAGAAGGAGGTCTTGAATTTTTTTGTTGTTATGGTGATGCATGGTTTTATCCTTTATGTTATTGTGTATAAGGGGTATCCATCCAAGTTGATAACAAGGATAAGGAGCACTTCACCCTCATTGATACTAATGATATTTAGGTTTCTATCCTAGTGTAGGATGTGTTGTTGAGGAGTACCATCCACCTTATGTTGTAACCTTAACATCCTAAGCTAGAACATTTGGTTTTGGAATAGGAGACTACTACATAGTGCCTACAAAGGAATATCAAATGATTTAATCTTTTATATTTGGATATCCTTATAATTATTTTCATCAGTGTTATGGGATTTATATAAAATGAAAAATACACTTCATAACTATCATACATACTATTATAGTATATGGCAATTTATAATTGCATGTTGTATGATGAGACATACTTATAGAAATATATTTTGATCTTTAGGAATTATATTTTATCATAATTTGAAATATATTAATTTTATTAACTCTAATTAATATAAAATTAATTTAAGGGTATAAAATGTAGTAAATGACTTGTAAATAGCAGAATGAAAGTGTAGTTGAAATTTTAAGCTATTAGATTTGATTATGCAATTATATCAAAAACACCCAAAATGTCAATCCACTAATTAAGATCTAGAGCCATTAGGATAAAATGCAAATAGGTGAATGAACATTTAAAACAACACTCTAATACTAAAGATAATTTCTCCAAACCAATTTTGAACAATAAAAAGACAAAAGTATTTGGATTAAGATTACCTTAGACTTAGATTTTACAGCATTATGATAGCTTGATCAATGTTTTATGGATATGTGGATTATTTTATTGGCATGTATTCATAGATTCATTCATGGATTTTTTATATTTCTTGTGATTCTTATTAGTTTTAATGGAGGAGTGGATTTTTTTATATATAAGAGAGAGGGAGGATCAATTGATAGATTTAAAAGTTGGGTTGTGGAGATCTATGATGGAGGATTATCCAAATAATTAAAAATTCCTTGGAGGATTCTAGAGGAGAGAAGGTTTTATAGATATAAACCTCTAGAACCTCTTTATGAATTTTAATCATGATTAATAATGGATTGGATATGTGATTAGGGGATTCTAGAGAATTTAGGGGGTGAGTTTGTAGGAAATCCTAGGATTAAGCTTAGTAGGTGGGTAGATGGGCCATGAGAATTTTAACTTACCAAATAATGGATAAGTAGGCTTAGGATAAGATAATGTGGATTTATGATAATTAATCGATTAGTGGGGTAAGAATAATGTTAGTGAATGAATAAATGATGAGGGGGGATATTAGATAAATTACTAAGATTAGGATAAAAGGGATAAATTAGAGGGATTAATTAGAATAATTAAGGTGAGAATAATTTAGTGTATACAAACGTAAAGTACCAAAATGGATAAAGCTCAAATGAATGAAAGAGGTTAACTCTAAAAATTACAAAGAAGACAAAAAGACTTAGACAATTATTGCCTATTAGATTAACTATGTGTGAGTAAACTATGGAAGAAAATGATTGATTAATATCTGATTATGCATGTGCAACTGAGATAATAATTTTCATTGTTATGGGATATAATCAATTAAAAATAATCAGGATCAACTATCACTTTTGACCCCTATGGGTTGATCTTGACTTGTGGGAAAAAATAAACAAAATGATGATAAAATCACACATACTTTCTTAAAATATGAATGTATATCACATTTAGATGTTAGTTTATGCATGAATGACCAACAAATGACCTATTAAAGGTTGAAACCCCACTTGGGCTTGTGATAGTTTAAAACCTTAAAAAATAAGGAGGGCGATTTAACGGGATAAGTAACCCCAATCAATCCCTTAATGATTGAATGTTTCTTATGTTTCTAAATTACTCTAAAGAAGGAATCAAACCTCACATAATTCTCCAACCTATAGTGCTTAGTGTGATAGTTCTCCTTTACTACATGTATGCATCTATATATGGCTTTAATACTTTATAATTATTTACTTGACCTAGATATAATAGGCTTGTGACTTGGATAATGGATGATTGAAATGAGTAAAATAAAATTTGGAAAGAATAGGAAATCTTTTCTCATTGTGAAATATTATAAGTGCTCCTGAATATTGAAATTTCTAAGTAGTAGATGTAAATACTAAAATATGATTTATATAGTACCCTAGTCTTGTACACTTATAAATACCTATCATGGTTGTACCTTAAATTTATATACCTTCCCACTACCAAAATTATTGTATTCACTATCTCCTTGTGCCTAATTGTTTATCTCTTAGTCTAACCATTGTTATTATGATGACCTAGGCCTTCTATATTATATAAAAAGATATAAAATTGATTATTATCCTTCACTCTTAGTTTTAGACCTATACCTATTTTGTATATCTCTAGATACTTTTGTCCTAGGTAGAAACATGAATCAATAGAAGTTTCCATTTTCCTATAAAGTTTCTCGTGCCCAAAAGTCATCCAATTTTCAAAAATACGTATCCAAAAGGTCTATCTAAGTGATTTAATGTGAGATATTTTTGAAATAGATTGTTATATATACAAAATCAACACTCATTCATTATTCCCCTAGAAAAAACTTCAAAATAACTTACAAATAAAATTAAATATACAAATAAGCACTCAATTAAGCATTTAAGTGATAAAACCTACCCTATTTGTCCTTATTTCTATATCAGTCATAGAAACATTATTTCTATAGGTCTAAAATATTCAAAGAGTATCTCATAGTCCTTATTTTATATGTTATAAGGTATGTCACTTCATGTGTTTATTTATCACAGATTGTACCCTTGTGCACACACAAGACAACACAGGGTATAAATACATCAGTCTAAATCCATCTTCATATTTTTGGCTATGTAGGTAGTGCCCATTAATATAGGGCTCTTTGTGATCAACTCAACACCATGATCTGACTAACCTATTTTTCACATATTCATTGAAAAGGTGAAGAGATATGGTTTTATCATTTTAAAAAGAGTGTCAACTAATATGCATGATATAAACACATTAGAAGAAAGGTGACAAAAAACCTATAAGTCTCTAGTTGGTCGCATCTAGTTCTAATCAGTATTTTGTACAAGGCACCTACAATAGAGTTATACACTTGGGTTGATGTAGCTGTTTGAATTTGATGCAAGAATCTAAGATCATAGAAAATATATTCCAAAAATTTGATGACTTTTCTAGGATCATCTTCCATCCCACTTCTAGCCTAGTCCATCGTGCATGCACATCGTAAACCAACTAACTATCATTTATTTCCAATTTATTATAGTATTTATTAATAATTTTATTTTACTATTTTTAACAATATTAGTTATATAAATTTAGAATATTTTTTATTTATGTTTTATATTAAATGGACTACTTATTATATTATTTCACCACCCTTGTGTAAAATATAATCTAATCCTCTTAACCCTATATACCCAGTTATCTAAAATTTATGGTTAAACATATGGTGAAACTAATGAATTTGTATTGTTATTTTAATCCTATCTTATCCTAGGATATTTATCCTACTTAGGTTTTTCATTATTGTTTTTTCCATATTTATTCTATTATTTGTATCAACCTAGAGTCTAATATTATGTGGTGTTTTTATTGAACACTTGGAGCTTCTTGTTATACCACCTAAGATGTGTGAAACTTAGGAAGTATCAAACCCTATGCCTAATATAAGGGAAAATTATTAAAACTAACAAAATCCTAAAGAGGTTATCATATAATAAGATTATAATAATGAAAATAATGAATCTAATAAAAATAATAAACATGACCAAACATATCAAGATCAAGTGCAAGATATTGCTCTATTTTGAGAGCATATCATCAAAACATTTAAGATCTTGATGAGATATTAAAAACCATTTTGGAAACTAAAAAATCAAAAATCATAGATGAAAAAATAGGTGCATCTATTGATCATGGTATTAGAGATATGGGACATCCCCATATTCTTGTTTCACTCCCCTTGAGAACATCATCACTTCCTCCATCTAATAGGGGATCAAGTTATTTTTTTACACCATTATTCCTAGAAACAAATAATATTATTAATGCATCCTCTATGGGAAACACTGGTACTTAAACATGATTATGAGTTTTAATTCCTATATCAACAAAAAGCATGGGAACACCTCATTTGGTGACTTATCAAAATTCTAATCTTATTAATCAAAATGTGCAATATTTTATCCAAATTACAAGACTTATGTAAGTTAAGTTACTATTATTGATCAAAATTATATGAAGCACCTTATGCTATTGATTTTTAAGAGGTGTTACATAACCCTCTTGAAGCTGAGATATCTTTTCACACCTTGCCAGAATGTTTTGTTGCACCTAAGTTCACATTTTATTATGGTAAGGGTGATACTGAATTTCATATTTGATATTTCTATGAGACATGCCTTGATTATTCCTCTAATGACAATTTTTTTACTAAACTATATCTAAGGATCCTGAAGGACTAAGGTGGTTCTATGATTTACCAATCCAATCAGTAAATGCATTCAAACCTCTTGAGGATCAATTTTTGTCACACTTATCTATCATCATTATCAAAAAGGTATCCTATGCTCAAATTTCAAAGATTAAAAAAGGAACAAATAAATATATCAATGAGTATGTCTTGAGTTACAAGATAATGGTGGCTAAAATGATAAACAAAATGGCATATAAAGAGATTTAAGGCATCTTAAAGCAAATTTTTCTTGTCATTACATGAGTCCATTATTATTTTAAAGTTCAAATCTTTTGATGACTTATGCCATATTGTTCGAGATCATGAAATGAAACTTATTTCATTGAAAAAGCTTAAGTATGTAGAAAACACACTTAAATACATCCAATACCAACTTTCATATCAAACCAAACTACAAGGTAAAACCAATACAACCTAAAAAAAAAAACTATTAATGTAGTATCATAGCAACCTAATAGTATTTTTTATCTAATTCACTACTAAGATAAGTTACATGATTACCTAAGTCTTTATATTCACTAATAAAGAAGGGTGTAGATTGTCATTTCATATCTTTCCATCCTCTCATATAGGTTGATACAAGTAGACATCCACCTAATGTATATGATATCAATGAGTATTGTGACTATAAATAGGGCCCTAAACATTATACTAACCAATGTTATACCTTGAATCATAAGATCCAAAATATTCTCGATAACCAACAACTTACATTTGATGATCCTCTAAAGGATTTAGTGTCAGAACCTTGTGACCATCAGAAGCAAAAGATGTTCTTGTGATCCATTAAAATATCATGCTTAGAATAATGTGAAAGTAGAAATGGCATATAATTCACATCCTTAACCAACACATTATGGGAACCCATTAGATGGTATTATTGATACTTATACACAACATATATCTCTTATAGTTCATAGACCCTCTATTACTTTTGATGATAGTGAGATTGTGGATGATGAATCATATCTTCATTAAATATTTATTTGAACATACCTTGATCACTAGCTTATTCATAATGCTATGATTGATAATGATGCTAACAAAAATATTTACACCATGGCATTAATTGCATATGTGGGATATACATATGTTAATTTGTACAATTCGACTAAAATGTTCAGAGCATTTGATGGGACCTCACAACCTATACTTGGTGAGATTGACTTACCTTTACAAGTTATACCAACACATGTGGTCACTACCTTATTAGTTATACCATACACATAACTCTTTGATATGTTACTTGGATGACCTTAAATACATAAAATCTATGCAATACCTTTCGTAGTGTATGGGTGTATTAAATACATTCATACCAATAAAGTAGTCACATTTATTATAATTCCATATGAACATCCAATTGAACAAGAGAAGTTTATTCTAGGATAGATAATTATCAAGCCTACTAAGGCTTATCCTCATGAAAGGGTAAGTAACAAACAATTCCATTTCCTAAGTAGCATATACTTGAGAGACCATTGCATCAAATCTACATAGTGGTTTATACAAAATCTTCATCTAATACTATGAAACATACTAATTTATCCATAACAACTAAACATTTTCATATTATTTCTACTTCCAAAACACTATATAATATCAAAGGATAGGTTTCATGAATCTCTACTCCTATTACATATTTGAGACTAGAGAGGCCTATAATGTATATGTAGATCATCATAGAGCCTAATATGATAGATATTACACATATACATGATCCTAGGTAATACCACCAATTTGATATACCATATTCCAAGATTAGAGCTACCTATGAACATCTATTAGATGGGCTCATAGGGTATGTTAGAGTGGGACATAATCAAGGATCACACTAGATAGGGTCAAATGCACAAATTTGAATATGTATAGAGTAGTGAAATTTGAATAATAACATAAAGAGGAAGAATATTATGTTCAAAATAAAAAAATTTATTAACATTCATTAGATAGAACATACACAAGAAGGTACATTATATATTAAGGAAGTAGGCAACCTAAAAAGGTAATCAACTCAACTTATAATTATAAAATGACTTAAAGTACATTTCTCCTAATGACTTATTATTAACCTAAAAAATCTAATTAAATTATGTAGTTAAAACCACATAGTGGGAAAAAAACATATACTAACACCCCATTAAGTTTATCTTAGGTGGGTAGAATAATTGGGTCCTAGAAATGTTGGATAATTTTGGCCCACATACCAAGCTTGTACCTGCATGGGTCAGGTTACTAGTGGATGAGAATATGAAAATTGTTACAAAGACCCTTTATAATGTCAAGAGTGATTATAATGAGTATGGAAGTACATGGTTTTCATCTAATTCTTCATTGTGTTCATTTAGATATCTTGATTTTAGTGGTAAAAATTATGAGTATTTACCTTACCGACATCACAATTACCATGTTAGATGAGTTAGGGAAAAGGGATCATATGGGTTTGTTCACATTAATCCCAAGAACATATGCACCAATTTTTTAGTCATCTATAAAAGTGCATCAAAAGATATGAAGACTCAAAGTTGGCCTCTCAAGCAACATCCATTAAGTTTCCATACCTAGCCATTTTTGAAGAACCTTGAATAGTGTCAAGTAAGCATATTGATGAGTCCATATATCAGACATGTGACAATCTCAAGAAAAAATGATCATATGGGTTTGTTCAGTTTAGTCCCTAGTTACTATGTGCTAAGTTTTAGGTCATCTACCAAAGTGCAAAAGAGGTTGTGCATGTTCAAAGTTGGATCCTCAATCATATTTTGCTAATTTTCCAATACATAGCCAAATGAACTACACTATTTTTAGAATTTCATATGGGAATGAATGGAACAATTGACTTGAGCATTTTTTAGACATAATAAGGCCCTTATGAATAGAAGATCAGATGGGTTCATTTAATTTATCCTCAAGAACATCTTCTATAAATTTGATGCCTCCATGATTCTTATGCTTCAAGATCCAAGCCTTCAAAATTGGTCAAAAAACATAACATGTTTGCACTAAATTGAAGTTAAATCCATTGTTAAATGCCATTGGAGTCTAAATTCAATGGTCTACAAGACATCAAATGCATTTATGGGGATGTCAAATGATGGTCACACTAATGTCAAGTTTAAGCTCGATAAAAATAGATCCTTTTGAGTTTAAATTTTATGGTCATGTGAATGTCAATTTTTGTCACATGAACATTATTTAATAGTAATGAGGATGTAATACTTAAGATCATAAAGTAGTCATTAGAGTTCAAATAATAGGTCCTATATAGATCTAATAGCATGTATTTGATCATACATTTAGATTTAATGATGAGTGAAGGTCAAAGGGGTTAGTGAATCTCAAGATAAAATGCATGCATGACAAGTGTCAATATCACATTTGACAAGTAGAAGACCAATAACGCATGGGCATTTATATATATTGAAATTGATGGAGTGAGATAAGCCAATATGTCATCAAGCTGAGTCAGATTTTGATGGCCAATTAAAATAAAGGTGAGCCTAAGGTTTTCTATGGAGGTTGAGAGTCCATTTTTTACCAAGGGAAACAAGGTCTTGTATGGTTATCTTGATGCCATTGAAGCTCATTCAAATACCATGAACTAGTCGATATGATGTAATCAGGTATAAGGAATATAAAAGACCACTATTGGAGTTTAATATAGACCTCTAGTTTGAATGTTTTATGAATTTTAGGGTTCATTCTTGTGACTATGTTCACCATTTCTAAATAAGGACCTAGGTATGGTGAGCTCCTAGCTCTTGATGGGTCATTTTAGACCTAATGGGAGTCCAAAAGAGGCTAGGGTCTATAGGTCTACATTAATGTGGATAACTATGGGAAAACTAGTGACCTTACATTAGTTTTCCATCTATAGGTGGGACCTATGATCCATTATTAAAATGTAATAGATATGTGGTTAATGCAAAAGGTTTTCATTTCTCCATGTGGCTCTATAATTGAAAAAGTAGGTACAAACTACCATTCATGGCATGGCCCTTTCATTTTCAAGATTTGAGGTTTTGATCCTCATAAGCATGTAAAGTGGACATAAATTCCAAAAGTGGTGAACTGGTAGTGGGTTAAGTAGTTAAGGGAATTCATTCCACTCAAACAAATTTATTCATCATGGAAAAAACCATTGTCTCTAGTTGGACACTCTCAGTATATGAGAGGAGCTTGGGGACTAGTGAGACAAAAGGAGGTCCATTTGTTGATCAAGACATGAATGTAGAAGGCAATAAATGAGTTGCCACCTCACTTCTTGATCATGATGATCTTTTCTCCATTATCAAAGGCAATTTTACCATCTCTCTTTTTTCTATATATAGAGGCTTTGAGCCAAAAAAATGGATCCTCTCTATATTTTCTCTACTCCCTCTCTTGGGTATGATCAAACTCTACCAAGATGGAGCTTATAACCTCTTAAAATGAATATAATACTATATTTTATATTTAATTATTCTATTATAGTGTGTACATGTTAGATTTACATATGTGGCAGAGGTTTCTTCCTTGTCAAATTATTATCTCACCTAGTTACTAGTTCATCTTATTATGTAGGTCATGTTTAGTGTTCTACATCTCTTGGTTAAAGCATACATGTGGATACTATGACTGGTTAGTGTCTTACTCTAGACCTATCCATCATTTCACTTAGCTTAGATCATTGGGTGAACCTCTTCATGAAACACTAATGTATGATAGATATTTGGATTCTTAGATCCAGTCTTGTGCTTCTTTCATTAGTGTTTAAGAGTTAAGTAGGGTGGATCAACCCATAATATAGGTGCATCACCACTATTATCTTAGGTCTCTCTCTCTCTCTCTCTCTCTCTCTCTCTCTCTCTCTCTCTCTCTCTCTCTCTCTCTCTCTCTCTCTCTCTCTCTCTCTCTCTCTCTCTCTCTCTCTCTCTCTCTCTCTCTCTCTCTCTCTCTCTCTCTCTCTCTCTCTCTCTCTCACACACACACACACACACACACACACACACACACATAAGAGCTAGCCTCATTAAAAATCCTATAGGTCCAACCCCATTATAGGATACCCACAACCTAGGGTCAATCCCATGTTGAGATAGATTTGGAAGTAGGACCTAAACTCTCCTACCTCCAACTAGGGTGAAATCTAGATCCCCAATAGTTATGGTACAATCGATGGGACAAAGGTTAAAAAGAGTAGAAATATATTAGTGTGTTTTTCCCCTAATCAAATTTTAAAATTAAGTAGCTAGCACCAATGGAAAATCCAAATAATTGTTTTTAGTTATGAGCAAGGCATGTATGTCTTAATGAATTTTCTAATCAGTTCTTGCATCTCATTTGACATATGAGGTTAATATGAATAACTATGTTGAATATATGTATTATCTACCTCCTTATCAATACTCCCAATATGGTCCTCATGATCCATATGAGTTTTAAAAACTTTACCAAGAGACCTATAAAAGTTATGAGGAGCCTTATCAAGTTTATCATGATGTTTATTATCTATAATATTGCCTTGATCCTTCTTTTGGATAGCAAGCCCTTCATAAAAATTCTCCTCGTTAACCCTATCATGAGCTATGTAGACCAACACTAAAGTAAACTTTAATAAGCCTTGAAAAACATGCACTATAATTATGATCACAAAGGTATTATGGCCAAGATGTCCATACTCACCAAATCCATTATGTGAGGGAGTCATTAGAAAAAATCAAATCAAAATGGACACCTGTTGAGAGAGAAAATTGAAACAATATTATAGGTGAGATGATGGATGTAGGTATTTACATTAAAAAAATTGAGGACAAACTAAAAGGATTGATAAACAACAAGTCTAACCTTTCCAACCTTATATGCTTTCATATACACCACCTCAACCTTCTTCTGTGCCACCCATTCCACTCAAGAGACCATTCTAAGTGTCCCTTTGAGTATGGAAAGTTCCTCATGTATTCCAAAAACCTTTATTTCTTAGAAATATATCCATGAGAGCTATCAAAGAAAGAAGGAGATTGTTGTGGACAGCCTGTTGTTAGGATCCAAGACTCCATTCTTCCTCAAGAACCCCTTATGAATTCCTTCAAGGTTTCAATTTGGAATCAAGTGGTGAAGTCATGGGGTAAGAAAAGTGAGGTAAATATGGATTTGAGGACCCATGATAAAGGATGATTTTAACCTCTACAAACCTCTCTCATCCCTCCTCAATAATCCTCTTGAATCTAATACTAGCCCTCTTATGTTTTTTATCTTCATGAATATACTAACCACCTTAAAGAGAAGATATTTTGAGAGAATATAGATAAGCAAATCAAAGAGTTGGATCTAAGGAAAAAGAAAGAGGAGGAGAGCCAGAATCAAAAGGTCAAAGTATAACCTCTATCTTTTCCATCTTGGAACCAAATCATGCAGTCTAGCAAACCTAAGGACATTTAACCCCCACCCTTCCCTCTTCAAGAATATAAGTATTTTCTATCTTATAAATTCATTCAAAGTAGTAGGTAGAAGGAGGAAGTGGTAATTCTGGAAGTCAAACAAGAGATCATATAGCCTCCACTCCTTTCCCCTCAAAATCCCAAAGCCTTTCCTTCATGGAGAGCCATTCAAGAGGCAAAGAAACATGACGAAGAGGTGAAGGTAATCTAAGAAGATCAAATTCAAGAGAAAAATTAGGTACCTATGGTAAATTTTTTAGACCTCTTTATCTTATTAAATATTTTCAAGGATCTGCTTACCACTTTATAAGAAAAAGCCTCTCCTCTATGAGGAACACAAAGAAGATGTAGCTAAATAAGTAGGAAATGAAGGTGACTTGAGTGATCAGGAAGAAGAAATCATGATTGGGACACCTTTTGGGAAGAACAAACATGCTTTAGTTTTCTATGATGATGCACATATGGAACTAGTGCAAGAGAAAGTTGAGGTAGAGGTTGAGATAAAAGTACAATAAAAAGTACATTACAAAGAAGTTACTGATGCACAAGAGAAATATGTCCTAGTTGGACAAGTTCATGATGTTTTCCATGAGTTCCTTGATAACACAAAATCTTTCATTTATCATGAAGGATAAGAGATTATATTTGAATAAAAAGCTGAAATTAAGAGCATGCTCGGTCATTAGATTGATATTTAAAATGAAGTAGTGGATATTGACCAATCTAATATGTCAAAATAAGGCTTACAACTTCATATTTATGGTCAAGAAACTGATATATTTGCTTTTGACATTTAGTTTGAAAAGGAACCAATTGAGCTATAGATTCATGAGAACAAATCTTTTGATTTATTTGATATCTTTCATTCAAGTTTTTATTTACTTGAATATGGTTGATTGTAGGATAAGAGGAGTGCTATCATCAATAAAAAGGTATTTATTCTATAAGGAGATGACATGTTTGAACTTTTTAAACATGGTTATCAACTTTTCTCTCCAAATTCAGACATCTCTCTAATATTAGAAGTTAATAATGAGCTCAAATTTCCTCAATAAGTCAAAATATTAGGTTAATCTCCCTTAGATTTCAACCTTACAGATATGCCAAAGGATACACATCAAGTTGGTCTATATGTTCATGATCAACAATTTGGGAAAGAGGAAGAACTGAAGTTATTAATATAAAGTCCATAAATTTGGAAGGAGTATGATTGGGTATTAGAATCATGTCTATAATTCATGAACCCAAAATTGGTAGTAGAGGAACTAGTTGCTTCCCCAAGAAGACATGAACATCCCATTACTCATAGTTGCAAAATAGAGATGTCGAGAAAAAGCAAGTATGTTTCAAAGTTATAAGGTGCACAAAATAGTTTCCCATTTGATCCAGGTGGAAAATACTTATAGATTATAGCCATGTACATAATAGAATAATGTTCATACATTCCTCTAAGTGCATTTTTTGGAACCTTTGTTTGTTGTCCCCATTTTATTCTAGGTTAGTTTCCCTTTCAATAAGTGCCTTGGGCACTCTATCTTATCTTTTTCTTCTTTTGTTCCTTGGTATTTGTTTTAAGAAAAGAGGTTAGAGTAGGATTAGTAGTCAATATGTTAGATCCAAATAAGAGAATCCATGCCTAATGGACTAGACTAGGCACATGGTCTAGGTTCTTTTGCATAGACATGCATGTAACCCCTATGAGTTGCCAAAGATATTGGCCAATTTTGTCCTACATACTAATATTGTACGTACATGGATCAAGTTACTAGTGGATGATCAGATGGACATTATTATAGATACCCTTCAAAATGTCAATATTACTTGGAATGAGTATGGAAATGCATGGTTTTCATCTGGTTCTTCATTATGTTCATCTAGACATCTTGAGTCTAGTGATAGAAATTCTAAGTAGGCACTTTATTGATGTCATAATTACCACATGTGGATGAGTTAGGGAAAAGTGATCATATGGGTTTGTTCACATTAGTCCCAAGAACATATGTGACATGTTTTTGGTCATCGATCAAAATGTATTAAAAGATTTGAAGACCCAATGTTGGCCTCTCAGATGAAATCTGCTAAGTTTCCATAATTAGCCATTTTTAAAGAAGCTCGAATAGAGCTAAGTGAGCATATTGGCAAGGCCATATCCTGCACATGTGAAAGTGTTAGGAAAAATTGATCATATGGGTTTATTCAATTTAGTCACTAGTTCCTATGTGTTATGTTTTAGGTCATCCAATGAAACACAAAATAAGTTATGCATGTTCAAAGTTAGCTCTTCATTCAAATATTTCTATGTTTCTCATACTTAGCCAAATGAACTAGACAGTCATTAGGACATCATGTAGAAATGAATGGACTAGTCAACATGCATATTTTGTAAACACACTTAGAAGTCTCTTAGGATCAATGGATCAAATGGGTTCATTCTTTTTAGCCTCTAAAAAATCTCCTACAAATTTGATGCCTCTATGAATCTTACACTTCAAGATCTAAGCCTTCAAAGTTGGTCAAAAATAATAAGACACTCATGCTAACATTACGTTAAAGCCAATATAAAAAACCACTAGAGTCTAAATTTTATGGTATGTGGGATGTCAAATATTTCTACAGGGATGTTAAATGATGTTTATTCTAATGTCAAGTTTAAGCTTGAGAAAAATAGATCCTTTTGATATTAAATTTGATGGACATATGAACATTAATGATAGTCATCCAAACATCATTTGATAGTAGTGACGATGTCAATTTTAGGATTGTGAAGTATTCATTTGAGTTTAAATAATGGGTCCCAAGTAAATTTAATGGCATGCATTCAATCATACATTCAGATCTAATGATAAGCAAAGGTTAAAGGGGTAAATGAATCTCAAGAGAAAATGTGTGCATGACAAGTGTCAATAGTGTATTCAATTTTCAAAGGATCAATGAATCATGGACATTAATATAGATTGAAATATATAGAGCAAGATGAGTCAATATATCAATGGTACAAGTCATATTTTGATGGCCAATTAGAACAAATGTAATCCTAGGCTTTTTGATGGAGGTTGAGAAGCCATTTTTGACTAAGGGCAAAAAGGTTTAGCAGGGTCATCCCAATGCCATTGAAGCTCATTAAAATTCCATGGAGTAGTCAATATGATGTAGTCAGGTATAAGGAATATCAAGGACTACTATTGGATCTTAATATGGACATCTGGTTTGACATTTTTATGGCCTATAGGATTCATTCTTGTGACTATGTTCACCGTTTATAAATAAGGACCTAGGTAAGGTGACATCTTGGCTCTTGATGGGTCTTTTTAGATGGGAGTCCAAAAGAGGCTATGGTCTATAGGTATACATTAATATGGAAAACTATGGAAAAATTAATGACCTTATATTAGTTTTCCATTTATAAGTGGAACTATGATCCAACACATGGAAATGAAGTAGATATGTGGTTAATGCAAAAGGGTTTCATCTATCCACATGGCTCCATTATTGAAAAAGAAGGTACAAACTACCATTCATGGCATGGCCCTATCAGTTTCAAGATTCAAGGTTTTAATCCTCATGAGCACATCAAGTGGACTTAGGATCCCAAAGTGGTGAACTAGTAGTGGGAAAATTAATTAAGGTTATTGATTCCATTCAAAAAGACTTAGTCATCATGGAATAAAACCTCGTCTCTAGTGGTACACTCTCATCCAATGAGTAGAGCTCAAGGACTAGTGGGATAAAATGAGGACCATTTTTTGATCAAGACATGCATGCAAAAGGTAATCAATGAGCTACCACCTCACTTCTTGGTCATGATGATCTTTTCTCTATTCTCTAAGGCATTATTCCCATCTCTTTTTCTCTCTTTTTACTATATATAGAGGATTTTTATCTAAAAAATGGATCATATTTTTATTTTCTCTACTCCCTCTCTTGGGTATGACCAAACACTACCAAGATGGATCTTGTAACCTCTTGATATAAATAAAATACTATATTTTAGATTTCATTGTTTTGGTATAGTGTGTACATGTCAAATTTGAATATGTGGTAGAGGTTTATTCCTTGTAAAATTATGATCTCACTTAGTTATTGGTTCATCTTGTTATGTAGGTCATGTTTAGTGTTATACATCTCTTGGTTGAAGCCCACATGTGGATACTATGACTGGTTAGTGTCTTTCTCTAGACCTCTCTATCATTTCCCTTAGCTTAGATCATTAGGTGAACCTCTTCATGAAACACCGATGTATGATAGATATTTAGAATCTTATATTTAGTCTTGTGCTCCTTTCATTAGTGTTTAAGAGTTAAGGAGGGTGGATCAACCCATAATATATGTGTATCACCACTATTAGCTAAGGTTTCCCTTTCATGTTATCTCTCTCTCTCTCTCTCTCTCTCTCTCTCTCTCTCTCCATTTTCCTTGGTCATTAATAGGTTTTAGTAGTGTGAAAATGAGCTAAATGATGCATCAGAGGATCCAGCCTCATTAAAAATCCTAGAGGTCTGATCCCATTATAGGATACCCATAGCCTAGGGTTAGTTCCATGTTAAGTTATATTTGGAAATAGGACCTTAACACTCCTACTTCCAACAAGGGTGAAATATATATCTCCAATAAGAACAAAGACCTAATGAGGTACTTTTTAGTATTCTAGATTTGCACCCTAACTGAGGAGGGGATTGCTCAGATCTTCCTACTCAAACCTAGTCCAACATGGGACTACTCCTAGGTTATGGGTATCCTAATAATGGATCAGGCCTCTAGATAAGGTTGGATTCCTTTTGGATCTATCACCTATACTAAACCTAAAATAACACTTACTTGGAAAAGGGAGAGAGATTTTGAAAAAATATCTAAAAACATGTAAAATATGTGATGCCCCAATGATTTGATAACTCAAACTCTCATAAAACACACTATGAGACACATTCAATACTAAATAATATAAATATCACATAAATATTTCATAATAAGGCATGAATTAGCTATCAAACTAGTAGGAGAGGGAAAATATCCACTTTCAAGCTAGAAAACAAACTATAAATTACACTTATAATGACATGTGAGAAATACTAAGGACTTATTGAAGGTGATAAAAACTTAGACATAAGCAAGGAACATACATTCACTTAACCACAATACATGAATTCATGGAACACACTTCAAACTAGCTTGAAAAATGATTGAGTTTAGTCTTTATTGCATTAAAAGGTGTTACAATACAAATTTTAGTAGAATTTGGTTATACCAAAAAGAGGGGATCCATTTTAAGACTTATAAGCCTATATTTATAGAAAAGAGAAAGAGAGAGAGAGTTTTGTATTGGAAAAGGCCCAACCACTTTTGATGGATTAACACTCTCAGGGATGTTGACTTAGGATCTTATCAAGAAGGCACAACTTCAAATTCCTTACAAAAGAATTGAATGCTCACTTGATATTTATCTAACTGCTAGGTCTCTTCTTAAAAATTTGTGTTATCATCTAATGATCTATTGAAAAGGACCGATGTCTTAAAATTATGACACATCTACTTTGGGTGGCTTCCATTAGTTATTTATCAAAAATATGACCATACCAATAGGTGATACACCTCTTCATGATCACATTTACATCTATATTAATTCCAAATCAAACCTAAGTCCATTATATATATTTAAAACCAATCTTAAACCATTGGTTTTCACATAATCACAACATTCATGAAAACATAGAAACTACTTGAACTTGCTTCACAAACACTAGTCCATCTTCTATCTCTATATCTCATCCAATATCAAATTCCTATCCTTCATCTAGAACCCTATGAGAGTTGAGAGACCACTATGTATGAGGAGTACTCATCTAAAAGCAATGAATATGTCAATGAATGACTCTATAATAGGGTTGATAAGTTTAATGTATTTGACCAAAGGTCCTATTTAAATTTCAATGACGACAGAGCCTTGTCCTTGACCATTTTATCTATATGACAATATCTACTACTGACTAAGCTCTAATGTTGATATGTGTTCTTAAGATTTTATTTGCATGGGTTGAATAACTTGTTCATCAACCTTCCATAGAAGCTCTTTATATTTTCCTAATGTTTATTGGTCATCAATTGCCAACTTAGACCATTTCATTATGCTCAACTATCTTTATTCTTATTGGTCCCACATATTCTGCTAACTTATTGACACTACTTACATCATTAGATTTGGATATACAAATGCATGCGAGTTCTTGATTTCCTATTAGAAGATCCCTTTGCCATGTTGACTTTATTTTACACCATCATATCAAGATGTATGAGTTCCCACACACTATGGATCTCCCTAATCCCACTTTCTTATTAGTTATTTCATACCATCAAATCATTGGTAGGATTGAATATTGATCATTGATTTAGATCAGACCCATCCTTTTGTCAGTGAATGCATACCATCAGACCTTAGTTCGATGATCATACACCATTGGATCCTATCTAACTTATAGCTTCTTAAGGTCTTTAACCTAGGGACCTTTTGACTAGTTTGACTCCAATATACATCATTAGATCTCATATGTCAATATGCAAGATCACATGAACTATTAGATCTCAACCAACTTTAAACATTTTAAGGACATTTTTAACCCAAATAGTTACTTATGTAGCTTAAACTTTGATGTTTATATGAACATCGTTACATCCATGCCCTTCTCACTACATCTTAAATTTTAATGGTCATTTCATGTGCTTGAATTTGACACTCACACAAACATCCTAGTTTGTTGAAATCAAATGACTATTCATTATGGCTTGATGTTAATACTCGTGCACCCATCATCTCTCTACTAGATCACAAATTCTCTAGGCTATTTCTTTTGGACTTTTTGTTTGACATTTGTTACGGGATTTTCATTGAATAAATGACCCTTCAAGTTTTTTTCCTTAGGAGAAATTTCTCAAAGAATTACCCTTTGAAAAAAGTGTTTAGGACACTTTACTTGAAAAATTACCCTTCATAACTTTTTCTTTGGACCTTTTGTTGAAGAAATACCCTTTGAAAAATGGTTTGGTACACTTTGCTACAAAAATGACCTTTTGGTAAAATGTATAGGGCACTTTGTCCTAAAAGATACCATTTAGAAGTTTTGTTTTAGATAAAATGTCTAAAATAATTCATGTCTTCGGGACTTTAGGTTTGAAAAAAATATCCAAAACAATTCCCAACACTTAGCCAAAAAAGAGGTTCAAAAGAATTTGTCTTTAGCCTAATGAAAACCAAAAGAATTCCCAAGTAAATACTTAGCCAAAAAAGGTTTTGTATTTAGATTTTCCAAGGTCTGTAAGATATTCTAAACTCATGCTTGAAATGTTTCTTGATCCTTAAAATCCTGAATGAACCACACAAACCTAAAGCTTGTGCAAACTTGTTCTATGACCTTGAACTGCCTAGTTTCACAATGAAAATTGCTTGGACCCTTTAGTTGTAACTATATACATATCCCTTGAAGATCAATTAGATCACACTTTAATCTTGATTAAAGTGTTTCAAAATAAGTGTAAAAATATATATGATCTCCACTTTGGGTGATTATTCAATCAAGATCCTACTCTTTCCACTATACTCTTGGAATAAGCATAATTTTAGTATGTAGACCAAAATTGGTCAACATCTTTGGTTACTTGACTAGGTATCATGCCTACTATGCTTCAAAAATCAGACAACATACATGACTCTTGGGTCATTTTCATGATACATGGACCATTTACATTGACTTCAAGACATCCTCTTAAATTTTAAAGACAAATAATTCAAAAAAAATGGAAAGAAACAAGCTTGAAAGGGAAACTAATCTTATAAAGCAAAGGCAAATAACCTATTAGACAACTATGCAATAAAACACTTATTTGGGACAAGATAGAAACAAACTAATGTGTCAATAAAACACTTATATAAAATATAAAATAACTAACTATGTGAAGGTAACTTATCTTCCTTAATAGTAGTGCTTAAGATGTATCCCATTGATTGGGATAGGAAGCTCTTCACCATTCATCCTTGTGAGTTAGAAAGCATTATGGGATTTGCAATTGGAGACTGTATATAGAACACTCCATGAAGAATCAAATTCTATGTGCCTTATTAGATTAGGTCTATCTTCATCTCACTTGAAGACCAAATCTCCTTCTTAGAAATCTCTTGAAGAAACTCCTTTGTCAAAAGATCTCTTTGTCACTGCTTGATGGGTTTTCATGGCCAACATGGACTGATGCCTTATCTATTATATCTCAATGATCTTAGCATATCTTATTTACATTGGCTCATTATAAAAAATCTCAAGTTTATGCATTAATTCCAAAGAGGGGAATTCAAGAGAAATAGGCATTCTTGTTTCCTTACAATATACTAGCTTGTATGGAGAATTGGCTATAAACCATTTATAGGTGATCCTATCAGCTCATAGAGTTGACTTAAATTTTATATGCCATGATATTTGATTACCTTCAATAGTCCTAATTATTTTCAACAAATTTTTGTTAGTGGAATCAGCAAGGCCATTGTCTTGTGGATAATAGTTTGATGAGGTATTGAGAAAAACACTATGTTGAGCTACCCACTAGCTGATTTTAGATCCTACAAAATCCAAAAAATTATTAAAATTATGATTTAATGGACCCCAAATATGGTAGACAAACCCTCATATAATTCCAAAACACTGGTTTCATTATCTTCCTTTAATTCTACTTCCTCTATCCATCTGGTAAAATAATCTATGGTAGTTAGGATCCACTTGTGTCCTAAATTTGAAGGGGGATTTAAAAGACCAATAAAGTCTAATACCCATTGGACAAAGGATTGATTCATTTAAATTTATTATAGATTTAATGTTTCAAGCTTCACCTTTCCAACAAATATGGCACACTACTTGTATTTCCTAACCCATGCTTGATAATCACCATATAAACTTGGCCAATAATACCCAACTATCATGATCTTGTGGGTTTTGATCCTTGATAAATAATGCCCTCCACCATGTCTATAATGTAATTGTTGAATCAACCTCTATATTTGACCTAGTTCTATGCACCTTAGTAATATGCCATTTATATCTTTTTTGAATAATACATTATCAAGAAGTAAATGAATTGACTATAATCTACAATATATTCTCTTTGAAAGGGTCATATGAGAAGGATAAATACCATCATGTAGATACCTTACCATATCTTGGAACCATCTAGAAGATGAGGTCTAATTAATTACAACTTCTTCATCATTTGACATCATAACCATCTCATTAGTCTCGTATAAGTCTTGGGCTAGATGTTCACAAAGTCCTTTGCCTTTAACCAAATTTGTGACATTGATCTCAATATCATATTCCCTGACCTTGGTTATCCAACCAGCTCTTTTATCATTTATATCTTTTTTCAAAAGGAAATCTTTGACACTTGGATTTACAACCATAAAATGTATCTTATTATTTGACATCAAGTACCTAAACTATTTAAGATACCTTATGACTAAAATTAAATGATTCTCAACAAAAGAATACCTTGTTTCATATTATTTTAAGCCTTGACTAAAGAAGGCTATTGGATATTCTAAAGTCTCTTTATTATGCTACATGATAATACCTAAAATTATGTTAATGTTATCATAGCTTTATAATAAGAAATATTTTGTAAAGTCAGGGTTGAGGAGTGTAGGAGCACTAGCTATAAATTTCTTGATAGATTCAAAGCTTCTTATTCCTTCTTTGGACTAGCTGAAACTTTGACCCTTCTTTAGCATAGTTGTCAGTGTCTTGGATAAAGTAGCAAAATTTAAGATGTATCTCTTTATGAAATTTATTTTTCCTTAAAAATTTTGCAAGGATTTCTTGTGCTTAGGTAATGAAATTTCAATAATTGATTATAGCCTATTAGGGTTTATGCTTGTACCATTTTTTGAAATTACATGTCCAAGAAGCCTACCTTTATGAACTAAGAAAACACAATTTTTTGGATTCAAATACACTCCAAATTATTTTCACCTTTCAAAAACTTGTGTGAGGTGAATAATATGCTCATATGTAATATTATATAATATTGATATGTCATCTAGATAAACAAGGATAAACCTATTGAGGAGACCTTGAAATGCCATGTCCATAGATAAAACAAAAGGCATCTTTATATATTTAAATGTCCCACACTTTATGGTGAAGGATGTCTTGAATTGGTCTTCTTCTTTAACCAGAATTTAGTTATATCCATTATAACCATTTAGTGAAGAGAACCTTTATGAACCTTCCACTAACTTTGGAATTTTTTCCATTGATGGAAATGGATAGTGGTCTTTAAGAGGGGCCTTGTTCAAGTCATAGAAGTCAACACATAACCTTATTTTACCATTACTTTTCCATACTAGAACTATATTTTCCACTAAAGTTAAGTGCTTAATTGGAAATATTATAGCTAAATAAATGAGCTTATGTAGTTAAACTCTCATCAAAGGTTCAAGCTTTAGGTTAATATGCCTTTGTCTCTATGTGACTAGCCTGGTTTCATCCTCTAACTCAATGGTATGTTGAGTTAAACTTGGGTCAAATCCTATAAATTCATTGTACTACCATACAAAGACATCTTCAAAAATTAAACATAACTCAATAAAAGTTTCCTTCTCTAAAGATGTGAAAAATTTTCCCAACTTTAAGCTCTTACCAATTGCAATCTATATATTTTTATATTTTTCTTCCTTGGTTGATAAGGAAAAATTTTATTTTCCCAATTCATCATCTCTGTTGAATATGTTTTCAAGGGTGACCAATTTTTTAGGCAACTTATTTGTCTTCAACTACACAATCTGGTCACCATATTGTTGCAAATGCTTGTCTTGGTTTCTTGAGGAGAATTCAGCTTCCACTTGTAAGAATCTGACAATCTAACTATCATCTTTAAATAATTTCCAATTGTCATTATCATTTGAGATTTAGGGTCTTACAATTACCTTGATGTGTGATTAAACTTTTTCATTTTTTATATCATCTAGGATACTAAATTGTGATATAATAGTAGCCAGCCTATCTGCATGCTTGTTCTTATTTATTGATATGGCTTGAATATTGAAATATTGAAAGTCTTTAACTAGGTCCCATACTCGATGCTTATAGGACCTAAGTAGTGAGTTCTTTCATATATTAATTCCACTTACTTGGTGAACTATAAGTTCACTATCTCCAAAGATTTATAAGGAATTTACCTTCATCTTTATTACCCATTGCAAATCATGTACTAGTACTTCATATTTAGTAACATTATTGGAACAAACAAAATCAAACTTGAGATAAGATAAGTAAATTTTATTGTCTTGATAAATTAGAATCATTATAGCTTCAATGCTATATTTTTTCTTAGATCCATAAAAATATAGCTACTATAGTCCATCACTAGGATAATCATCTTTCACCAATGTTGAAATTGGTGCATCATTTTCATGAAGACAATAGACACCAAGTCCTTCTTTAATTAACTTGTATGGATCATTTATATGCAAATCAGAGGCCCATTCATCAAGGAAATGGTCTATAACTCCATCTAGAGGTGATTTAGATTCCACCTCACTATTTTCTAGTACCTTGTTTGAGATGACACAATTAGTGTTCACCATACTTGGCATATATGGATCCAAATGAAATATTACAATAGGTTTAGAAAATATTTTTACCTTAGTACCATACCTATTTATAAACATTAAATAATTCCAATCAACTAATAAATATCCTCCAATATTTGGAGTGAAGTCTCTTGAGAGGCACATGGTAAAATACGGGGACAATTCTACTACAACTACATCTTATTGAATGATAAAATTGGGGCAATCATGTAATGTCAATTTTATAAATTTTATTATACCTACTATATTTGTTGGTGATCCATCTAATTTCAATAATCCTTTGATATTTGACTCGTAGACAAGACCAAGCTTGTCTGTAATTTGTTTGGGCATGACAGTGATACTGGCTCCACTATCTACCATATAATTATGGATTAAGCAATCACATACTATCAAAAAGAGATAAAAGGGAGAAGTTTTATTTTATTTATAATTTTATTTGTCCACCTTTGTCATGTTATGTACCTACTAATCAGGTTTCTTGATTTTCTAGTTTGAATTGGCCAAGATAACTCCTTATTTATCAGTTGGTTCTTTAGATACCTTGAGATCTAAGAGCTCTTGAATGAGCATGTAATTTTTTATTGGGATAGAAAGATAATCCCACATGATAATTATAATATTTAATTTCTTCATTTGATCTATTATTCTAAAATATGCTCCACTAACCTTTGGTTGCAACTTTTGAGGCACTAGTTATTCTCTAGTTAGAGGTATTTGGGAAACCTTCACTATCTTTGTCTTTTAAATATTCTATGATATATGAATAATAAATTGATCTTTGACACTTTTTGACACAAAATTAGGAACACTAGAAGTATTTTTCACATCTTGGGTTTCTTAAAATTCTCTTATTTTAGCTCTATTTAGAGCTGCCACTTAACCATTTGTGTTTCTAGTTTCACCAACTCAGTTATTCAATATGATAATCTAATTGCTAATTAACATTGATAGAATTAGGCTTCCATGTAAAATTTTTGGATTCTCCTTGTAATTCCATAATCATGTCTTGATAATTACCACCTTGAAGAGAGAACTCTTCCTATATCATTTATGGCATGGTAATATCTTGTGATAACAAGGCTTGATTTTGAGTGTCATTTGGATTGGAAGGCTACCAACCTGGATCTTGCATCAAGTTATTTTGGGGAATAATAGCTTTTAAATTAGAATTTACATTGGTATCAATGGATACATATGGCTTAGTTTGGGTTATGGCTCTTTGATTTTGATAAGCTTGCCTATTGTCCTTAAAACCTTGATAAGGGGGTCATTAGTTATTGAAAGATTGATAAATATTCTAGTTTTGCTTTTGGTAAGGTCTACCTTAGTATTTTTGTCTACTGAGTTAACAATCTCATTATCTTGATTAGGAGGGGCTACAACTTAGACTTTTGGAGATAGAATAGGGGCTATAGATGGAATTTATGAAACTTGAGGAGTTGGAATAGGTTGAAACTCTAGGAATATGGGAATTAGAGGCCTTGGAGAAAGTTTACCAGCTCGTACTAAGTTATTTTATACCCTTATAGAAATTTCATTGGCATTTGACAATGTATTGAAACCCATAGACTTTATCATGACACTTATATCAAAATTAAGGGCCTTAAGATAGTATAAACAAGCATACTCTAGAGATGGTCTAACCAATGCAAGGATCCTAGTCCATGTCTTTTGAAATTTAAAGTTAAAATCAAACATTAATTTATGGGGGTACCTTTTTATGGTATTCAATTATTCAACCAAAGAGAGATGATCATATTTGTCTTCAAATTGCATAGGACTACATGTAAATCATCCCAAGTAGTAACAGAAGTCAAAGGAGATCCATGTATGCAATTATAAATGCATCATATCTATAAATCAATCTTGGCTCAAAGAATATAGAGCGCACCTACACTTGTAATTTTGGATACATTTATTAAGTAGGAGCATGACCAATATGAGGATATGTTAGACCTAATTAGGGTATTACTTGTCATAATACCCCATGTGAGGTAGGGTTCTAAAGCCTATAGTCAATCACAATCATAAAAAAAACCTAAATGAATCCTAAAATTTGATATTCACTTATTTTAAAAAACAAGAAAGTAAATATAATCTAGTGCACACCAAAGCTTGTGGCATAAAGTGGGGGTTAGAAACAAAACAAACAACTACACTAAACATGAATAGAATACATATATTCATGTCAATGCATATGGAATCTTGATACTTTTAAGAGAGAAGCACATATATGTTATCTATCTACTCTTACAAGGGAGAAACAATGTTAGGAATACATACCTTGAAGATGAACCCACCAAGCCTTAATCTCTCCCTTGGCCAAGGTGATTCACAAGAGATTGTTGTGGTCTGTAAGGATAAAAAAGACAAATTAGCTGTAAGCTACACAACCTATTTATGCATCCAAGAGAATTATCTACAAGATAAGATCCATATCTCCAAAGCAAGTATGGAAACCTAAGCTTTATTCCTAAACTAGAATGGTCAATAAGTATATGTTCATTTTCACTTATTATTATTCGCTTCTCTATCTTCAAATGGCTGGAAATGAAATTATATATATAGGTGGATCTTTCCCTAAATATATTTGAAAACATTAGTTGTACAGGGTCAGAAATGGTCAATCCAATACATTTTTAGGGATAATTCACTAGGTCTAAGCTAGGTCAGGGGAAAGGATAACAAACCCAAATAGTATAGGGTCAGCCATGGTCAACCTAGTTCAACTAATAGTCAAAAAGGGAATTACACCAAAAAAAATGAGGATGAAAAGAGGAAAATGACTATAATAGGTAGGACTAAGAATAATAAGCTTAGGGTTAATGTTTTTAGGAGATGAGTGTGTAGATGGTAAGTGGAAAAAGGGAAAATAATATTATGAAGCACTGATGGTTTGGCCACCACTTTCTGGTACACCCCTTAAGGCATGTAGTCAAAGAGATTAAGACTTGATAGGTTTGTAAAAGATAAAAAGTGTCATTAATAAATAAAATTTTGAAAATATTATGTGTATAATATGGCCCACTCAAAGCTCATCTTATGTCACATAAGTGCAACACAGGAAGGTGCTTCAAAAAAGAACATGATAACACACAATGTTGATGTTAAGTAAAGTTTAGTAAGAAAAAAATAAGATAAAGGAAAGGAAAAAATTTAAAAACACATATCTTCACTTATCTTAGTGTTGTATATAAATAAGTAGACTATAAGAGATATGAAGGCATCTAGTCTGAAGAACACTAGGCCAACCTGTAGAAGTTAGTGTAAAAAATAGCCAAAAATTGAAATTTTTGGGAGACAAGCATATGATAGTGGAAAAGAATCTCTATGTCATCACAAATCCAATAAATTTCATGTATTTGAAAATGGATGAGTAAAAACAAAGATATAGGAAAAATAAGGAATCTATAGGACAATAATTGAAGAATTTGAATTGCTAAAAGTGGTTTTTAAATAGGGGAAAAGATAAGTCATTTGTTATTTTGACTTGTGAAGGAGAGAAAAGAGAGCTCTAGAGATAAAAAAAGATAAGATGGTGAGGAGATGATAGGCTAGATAAAGAGAGGCTTTAGAGGTGGTGATAGGTGCACTATAGGTAGGTAGCTAAGAATCTCAAACTAGTTTTTGAAATTTACATTGAATTAAGTGAATTTTCAATAATTTTGAATTTTAAGCATTTTTATATGTCAGAATGAGACAAAATTAGATTATAGGGGTATAAAATAGGAAAATGAGAAATGGATTTAGAGGAATTAGTAATAAATCAATACAAATGCACCTTTTTAGGAAAATGTAAGGGGTTTGTAGGAAAAATGAATTGGGTCAACCTAGTAGGCTAAAACAGGGCAAAATCCATAGTGTCGACCTAATAGGTATGGGTCGACCCTATACATTCTATAGGCTAATACCCTAATACAATTTTAAAACTTATTCAAAATGTCCAAAATGATAATGTAACACTAGGAAGGGGAAAATAAGAGTGTTGACTAAGATTTTGGAGTCAACCAAGGTAAAGATAGGGAAATTTTGGTTAAACTAGTTTGACCAAAGAACTAGAATAAGCATAGAAAAGCATGTTAAAGGCTGAAAGAGGGCTAGAATGGCCCAAAATGACCAAAGGAGGGAAAAAAGGACTGATTATGCTTGAAATAGGGAAAAATGGATAAATTAATAAGTTTAAAAATAATTAGGCTTGGTTTTTATGTAAAAATGTAAAAAGAATGTAATTTGACTATACATGACATGAAAGAACTGATACATCCTTTGTTGTTTCTTGGTTGTAAAGATGATGGAGGTTCTGGATATTAGTGTATGTGTTCTAGTTACCAACATTATTGGATCAATTTTCAAATATATATAGGGCTATAATAATATCCATAGGTCTAGGAGGTATAGCTAATATGTGTAGGATCCCCATGACTTTAGATTTATTAGTCATGTTACTCAATTGTTGGGAACAAATAAATAATAACTTAAAATGGGAAGTGGATATGGATGTGACAAAGGTGGCCATCACACTAGAGGATGTCCATGCCATGCTTGGGCCACCCATAGTAGGAGACCAGTGACCATAGGGATACCAAATAATATAGAAGAGAGAAGAGCCTTATCCATGTGGGTTACAAGCTCAGAGATGATTTTGGGAGGATAGAGATTCAATATAGATAATGTATATACATCACATATTCTAGATATTTGAAAATTTATGATAGGACTTATGACATAATAGGTGTTATGTCATAAGTCAGATGGAAAGGTACCATTGTGCATGGTATCCTTGAGCAAGATGATGCTAGATAAGTGAGTTATATATGATTTGGCATCTATCATGTAGGTCTAGATCATACATGATCTATATCAGATGATGGTCAAAAGGTAGAAGACCAATGGGATTGATCATATTGTTGACAACTTAGAACTATGAGAGGTTTTCTATGTATAGGCTGGTTGGGTTGCCCCATGAAGTCGATGATAGGTTACCTTGAGTGTGGATATGGAGATAACACCAAGTAGCATAGGCCATGACCCATGTGTTATTTCTATAGTTAGTGAGATGTGCATATAAGTTTGATAGCCATATGGAGACATAACAATTACATGGGTGAGTTGGAATACTTTTTTTTACCAATAATAGTGAGGATAAAGGTTATTAGACACTACACATGGTAGAGAGAGCCACATTCAGTGTATGAGTACTAGATAGATGGGAATACCTCATCTAATAACACCAATACTAATTCCTAAGTAGTGGGATTAGCATGTGTAAGATCCATGAGGGAGGAGATGACTAGGACCATAGATAGTGAGATCAACACTCATACCACATTATGAGTAGTCATAGATTGGTCGAGCATGATGGGGAACAAAATAAGAGGATGGGGAGGTGGATGCAAAGATATAAGATGTATCATTACTAATTTCAAAATAAGAGGAGCTATGACCATTAAGGACATGATGGTGATGGAGGTAGTAAGAGAGTAGAGATCAATGTCATCCTTGATGAGCCAATAAAGGGGGTAAAGAGGGATGGATGATAGAGAGACCATTCAGGCATAGGTTGAGATAGATGTGAGATATGATATAGGGATTTGAGTGGAGGATGTGGCCTATAGAGTAAGTACTAAGAGGTTGTGTATATGGGGAGACTGTGCTAGGTATTCACATAAATGGAAAGACCATAGTAGTCGAGACATAGACATGTAAGAAAAGATGGTTAAATTATTACTTCAAGTTTTTATTTGGAAGTAGAGATAGATAGATATTTTGAGATATAATATTGATCTAATATCCATCTAGTGTTATGTTATAGGTGTTTCTAAGGATGAAAATGATATATGAGGGTCCCTAGTGAGGGGATCACTCCATGATGTCCTAGATGAGACTCTACATCCATATGATCCTACTTCCTTGGAAAAACTGAGCATACCATCTACCCCAGCTTAGGTAATCTAGTTTAGACTAGTTGGGGAGGTAGTGAGACATCTATGGGTGTATAGAGAGAGAGGATGAAACCACCAATATAAATGGGTTTAGGCAAGATGTGGGCATGGTAGGCCTCAAATAAGGAGAAATATATGCATTTGGCTATAGTATCATAGATGACAGAGATCTAGACCTAGTTGATGTATTCACAGGTGTAGGTAACACACTTATAGGGATAGGTAGAGGGATTGAGATCTTGAATGACCTCTTTACATCATAAAATTTAGATGGGCTAGACCAAGGCCTTATTAGGAAGCATGGCTAGGCCATGAGATAGATAGGATGATACCTAGCCATAGAGTTGGAGCATTGTATATGGTTGTATTAAACTCATGAGATGCATATATATGGATCAGTTTGACATATTATTGTTGGTTGTGTATGTTATCATTATGTTTTATCATGGTTTGGGTTGTGTATTATTTTGATATATTGCATTTTAGCACATGCATTTATCTTTCTTTTATATGCTATAGGAAATATATGAGATGTGGTTTCTTTTCTAGCATTATGAAAAACACATGAATGGTTAAAAAGAAACATGTAAAAAGGACTTGGAAAAATATAATCAATCAAGAAAATGCACTACACACTATTTTAAGATGGGAAATGTGTAATAAAAATAAATGATTAAGTATAAAGAACCAAGAAATGATAAAATAATATGGTAAAAGGGGATTTTATTCTAAACCAAAGTGAAAGATTTTTGCACCAAATTAAAATAAGTAAAATCATACTAATTCATGTTGGGAAGTATGACAACAACATAACAAAATGGAAGGTATGTAAAAGGGAAAAAATAGTATAAAAACAAATGAATTAAGTTAATCAATTATACTAAATCATTTTGGGAAGTATTAAAATTAAAAAAAAAAATTGGCAATAGATTAGTCTTAAATTGATCACACTAATTCAAGCTGGGAAGTATGAAAAAAATAATAAATGGTTGTATTCTTACATGCACTTAGAAAATACAAAAATAAAAGTGAAATATAAATTAAGCATAAAAATACACTAAATCAAGTTGGGAAGCATGCCAATGATGTGTAACTTCATAATGAGTCAAATCTTATCTCATATTTGACACATGTTATTTTGTTTGTGACTTGGGTATTGGAAAATTTTGTGAGGAATGTTAGGTCGTATCTACAGTCTTACACTATAACTCATAAAATAAAACACCAATGGGGTGGAATAAATATTAAAAATTATTTAATCAAGGATGTGTATAATAGGAAGTAAAAAATGGTAATTTGTGAGGATGATCAGGTCCTATATATAGTCTTATAATGTAACTCACAAATGAAATCCCAAGGGGAGTGATTAGTATAAAAAACAATATTTCTCAAGAAGAAATATGAGGGATATAATGAATGAAAAAGGGAGTGTAAAAATCAATACTTAGGCATTTTATGATAATACCTTAAGAGATAGGAGGCATACTAAGGACATGAAAAGACACTAAGTGACTAGTGGTCGTCTATGTATAAAGGAAACCTATTCTCTATAGACATAAATCTTTGTATGAAAATAAATATGGTACTAAGATCAACCCATGAAGGTATATTGGTACAATAAAATAAAAATGGACCTATCTTCCAATGATGTGTTCCTCATTCTTTAGGACCCCTTATAGAGCCATCAATCTAATGCGAAGATTGGGTACTTGCATGAGAAAGTAGATAGCACTAAAATATTGTTTCATTCTCCTTATCTAATCTACTAGTCTACTACATCCCAAAGGACCTCAGATCTATCGTGAGGCTAACTTTAGAGTTTGAGATTTGACTAGTAGAAAGATATATGCTTTGAATCACATCTTTTAGTGTGATTTAACTTCTAATAATAATTTTGCCTTTTGATATCATTGAATTTTGTTTAAATGATTTGTCATTTAAATTTTTATGGATTTTTAAGATTGCTCCTCCATACAGACTTGGAATGACCAATCATGAGAGATGAAATGATACTCATGAATGAGTTGTAGGATAATACTAAAATATTCTATGTAACTAAAGACAAAGACTGACTAGGACACTTAGGCTTGACAATGAAATAGCATGTGTTATCAAGTTTAAATCATGTATATGTTTAGTTTGTGGAAAAGGAAGAAGGGAAAAAGGATATAAAAAAAGTGGACCAGTGTAAGGAGATAGTAATGAGTAGGATTGTTTGATAACTGATCACATGGTAAAAAAGGTATAATGATCAAAGGAAATAACATTTGTATAACCAAGTCACAAAGATAATTAACCATGAAAAATGGAGATAATAAAGAAAACTATCATGAAGAAGAAAGAAAAGAGTTTTGAGAAAAAATTTATCAAGAGAGAGAAAGCAATGACAAGGAAAAACAACCATATATGAAATATAAAGGATAAGATAATCAATATATAGTACAAGTAATAAATCACCATATATGATAAGAAAAAAATTGACATAGTGTCAAATAATACAATAGATATATAATGATAAAATTGGAGTACACATACAATAACAAATGAAAATGTGAAAGGATCATGCATGTGCTCATAAATATTGATAAATTTATCCATAAATATTATCCAAGACATTGAATAAATCTATATGAAGCTGGAGATGAACTAATGCTAATGTCTCATCAATCTTTAATGAATACTGATCAAATAATTATTTTCTAATATCCTCCATATAAAAATTAATAATGTTTGAAGGATCATGCTAAGGAGGGAAATTAAGCAAGGGATGATTAGGAGAATTCATGGGAGTAGGCTCTAATGGAGATGTAGGAATCATTAGTGGAGAAGGAACCATGGGTGAGAGACTCATGAGTGGAGAAGAATCATAGATGAGGGAAGATGCATAGGTGAAGGAATCACAGGTGGAGGCACAAAAGGTGGTGAAGGAACCATAGGAGGAAATGGAACCATGGGAGAAGAAAGAAGATCCTTCTTGAAATGATGACCTATGGGAGGAGTGGTATAAGGTGATCCTTAAGATGTTATTAAAGGATGTGATAATGATCAGTATGATGGGTGTCACATAGATGCCATATACAATATACCTCACCATACTTGTGTAGATATTCAAGAACTACCTTCAGGGGAGGTATGGATTTGTCTGATAATAAGGAGGAAGGATGTAAGGTATCAATATATTATTGTAACTTAGAATAATGGGTGAAAGAATGGCTATTTATCCCATGGAATCAATATATACACTTTTAAGTGGTTTTAGTACTCATGAAAGGAGAGGAAATACGAGTGGAAGAAGATGGAGAACACTCATCAAACCATTTGGTGGGTAGATGAGCCATCTTAGGCAAAATAATCAAATCATCACCAAAGGAGGGTGATAATGAGGAAGGAATGGAACTAGGATCAATGGAAAGGGTAATAACATTAGAAAAAAGGTAGGTTGAGTAATAATAGGAGTAGAAATAGGCTCAACTATAGTAGTATTAGGAAGAGGCTCAACTATAGTAGGTTCTACTAAGGGGAATGAGATGTATAGAATGTCTAAGGAGATTTTCACTAACCTTAGGGTTAAACTATCTATGAGGGTCAGGGTACCTAGCAAAATGGTAAGCCCTGATCATAAAATGATCCATGAGCATAGTCTGATGTGGTTCCTTAAAAAATAGAGGTGTCGATGCCATCTCTACCCTGTGATAAAGGGGAAAATACAAAAATTAGGAGCTATAAGTAAAGGAAAATGATGAGGCATATAAAAAGACTCTAGTAAATATGAATGATAATGGATAATCTTACCATCATGGGTATGTACAAGACCACATAACAATGGATTATTTAAGGAATAACCATCATCATAATTTAGGGTGTGAAGATCAATGACATAGGTAGGGATAACCTTATCATTTGATGAAGCATGGTGAATAGAATGCCTACTCTTCATCAAGACTATGTGAATGCCATTGTAATGAGGCTTATGAGAGTGAGGTTGCAAAGAAGTAAGAAGTTGTGAGATGAGATGAGGTAAGAGATCAAAAAAATTTATTTTTAAGTTAATCTCTTTAGGTTCATTATCATCAGAATATAAGATGTTGGGAGGAATGTTACCAATGAGCTCAGGATGCCCAATGTATCCTCAGGTTAAGTTAATATGAAAGTTAAGATGTTGAGACTCACTAAATGGAATGCTTGGAAAAGGCTCAAGAGTAAGAATCTTGAAGACACCACAATTTTTAAATTATTTTAAATTTAAAGGGTTATTGTCACCTTGAATCCTATAGATGGCTCCATTATGAGGGAATTTAACACATTAACAGGGGGAAGAAGTGATAGCTCTCATGTGGTGAGTCCATGACCTACCAAGAAAGATGTTATAAGAAAGAGGGAAGTTGTATATCATCCCCTTCACATAGATGATGAAAGGTGGGAAGGTAATAGAAAGCCACACAAAACCTAAAGGAGTAATTTTCCTTCTATCATATCATTGATAGGTATTGCATGTAGACTTGAGATTGCATTTGGAATATCCAAGAGTTTTAATGAAATTGAGAGAAGTGACATACGTGTTGGAACCCTCATCAATCAATGCATGCTTGACTTAGATATCACCTATTTTGATGCTAATAAATAAGGAAGGATCATCCACACAATGTAGAATCTCATCGATAATCATATAAGCTATGGGAAATTTTAAATAAATATAAGTGTCTATAATTTCATCAATATTGCTAGACATCTCTTCACATTGTTGTAGAATACTATCTTCGTAACTAGATAAATTTTCCTCTCATCCTAATAGGGGAGGACAAGGGACATTCATCTTGAATAATAGATCCATGATATGGTTTCTATGATGGGGAAAATTCCTCATAAGCTCAAGGAAAAAAAATTGGGATGGGAGATTAGTGAGTTCCATAATGAGATCCCACTCATCATAGCCCATAAAAAAGTTGTTAGATATTAGGTGTGTAATGGTTAAGGAGGTCCTTGAAAGGAGGATACAAAGTGAATTAGATTTTTTGTTGGTAAGAATAATGTTTAGAACAAGGTGGTAAATCATGTTGAGATGATGAACTAGTTGGTTCAAGTTGATTGTTAAAATTGGTAAAAAAAAAGTGTTAGTAGAAGCTTGATTATCATTAGTATTGAAAGATGATGGAAGAGTGGTAGAAATAGAATGGGAAGTGTTATCCAAGGAAGAATCATAAATTAGATCATCAAAATTAATAAGGTTTTCTTTCCTAAAGTCATTTAAATGAGTTGAAAAAGAATCTTGGATAACACAATATGTTCTAGATGAAGGAGTGTAGATAAGTTGTGAATCAATGAAAGCCACCACCTTTCATATATTAGTCATGCTAACCAAATTCTCTTCATAATTTATTTCAATAATAATTTCAAATTTTTTGTGTGGAAGGGTTGGGCTTACTTTGATTGTCTTGAATAGTTTGATGATTAGGAAGAGGGTCCTTGTAGATAGCTAAATGAGCATTTGCTTTATTTAAGGCTTGAGTTTTATCACATGTTTCATAATCCTTAAAATTAATTTCATAAGATTTTTGATGCCTGTTAATGATGGAATCATGATAAAAATTAGATCCAATAAGAAAATCCATAGCTAAAATACAAAGTTGTCTATAAGTCTCATGAGAATGTCCCTAATTAGCATGAAACCAACAAAATTTGTTAGGATCATACCAGGATTTCATAGGATGAGTAGGGTCAAGATCTCATGAAAGAGGCATAGGTAGAAGCTTAAATAATTCAGCTAAGGATAGAGGTTTGTGAATGTTAATGTTATTTGGTGAATAGAAATGAGGATTAGTATTTTGTTAAAAATGGGGAGCTGGTTCTGAAGATTGGTTAGGATTGATAGCTTGAACATTGTGAATGGTGTCATAAGAATCTATAACACCATCATTGATAATATTGTGGTTTTTTTCCCTTAGTAATAGATGAGGATCTGAAGAAGGTTAGGGTGCCTTAAATTGATGCATTATAAAATATTGATGTTTAGCTTGGTCAATATCCTCCTCCAAGATATGTGGAGAGAGTGCAGAATCAATATTTTAATTTAGGAAAGAAGGAATTATTAAAGAGATGGAAAATATTATCATCGACCATGTTATGTTCACATTTTTTTGACAAAGTCTTCCATATTTTAATAAAGTCTTAAGCAGTTTCATTTTCATTTTGTTTGGAATTTTTGAAATGGGCTAAAGTGTTTTAGATAAGATCACTAGTTTGGAATTATTGCACTAAAACATTCACTAAATCCTCCAACTAGTAATAGAATGAGGTCTAAATTGATTGTACCAATCCAAGGCATCACTTGTGAGGGTTTTCATAAGGAGTTTGGTAGTATAAAAGGTGTTTAATTTGACCCAATCCTCATAAATATTTACAAATGTCTTAAGATGAAGAGTAGGATCAGTTAATCTATTATAAGAAATTATAGGTGTTATACCTCCTATGTCAATGTTAGCAATTTGAGTAGTGATAATTTCATTTTGTAGATGCTTGATGATTTTGTTAACCAAAGGAGGTTTAGAAATTATATTTCCTTGAGAATATTGAAGAGGAGGAGGTGGAAAATTTTGGTTGTTCTTCACAAGCCGTTGGTTGTGGATGAGATTGAAGGTAAAGAAGGTGGTTTTGCATTCTCATCATTTGATTTATATTATGAACTTGAAATGTATTTATTTGATTGAGAGTTTTAAAAAAAAATTATGTTTGATTAGCATTAGTATAAGAATTAGGGTTGGTATTAGTGTTAGTATTAGTGGTTTGGGTACCACTATTGGTGTTGATAGGAGCTTGAGAAGAATTATGACAATGTGATGCACTAGTGGAAAAATTTGCTTGTATAACAAAAGATGGAGTAGTGAATGGTTGAGAGGAAGAAGCACTAGAATCATGATTCCTTTGGGTAGAAAACAAAGAACCAATATATGGATTAAGGATAGTGGATCTTAAGAGAGGCCCACTAGATGTAGAACCTACCATGTTAGTTGATATACTAGGCATGGAGGTTGAAGAAGTTAGAGAAGAAGTCATGGTATGAGAATGCATCAAAATCGAAGGAAGAGGTTGAGAATCAAAGAAAGTGGTACCCCCAAATCTAGTTGAGAATGTAGGAGTAGGTGAATGAGGATCTTCAACTTGACCACTAATCATAAGATTGTAAATGTTAGAAGGATCCTTTCCTTGATGTTGAGGAAATTTAGAGATAAAGGAGTATATTATAAATTAGGTTGATATTCTAATTGTAAAATATGATTATATTATGTAGAGTTATTAGGAAGGGTACCATAGTTCATTGTTCCAATGTAAATATGAGAATTACTAGCATCCAAGAGAGGATCCCTACTCTATCTATGGGAGACCCTATGAGGATTGGTAAGATTCATAGTATTTGTTGACTGTAACTCAGTGTCATTATAGAATATAAATTTCATGATGAATGTAAATGAAGATAAATGAGAAAGAAAAAAAGACAAGAAGTGACTAAAATATTATAGGGTCAGTTGGGTTGACCTAGCACAAAAATAGGGACTGTAAAAATGTACAAGGTTGACTAGGTTGATCTAGTACAATGCATAGAGACTGGTAAAAGAGGTAAAAGGATATGAAGATAGTATAGGGTTAATTGGGTCGATCATGTATAGTATAAAGAGGCTAAAAAAGGTATAGGGTTGATTGGGTCAACCTAGTAAAATAGACAAGGAAAAATAAAATTTTTGATATCAAGTTGTGAATTGAAAAAAGATAATTTTTATATATAATCTAGAAAAGTAAGAGCTAAAGGGAAACTAACAAGCAATTAGATCAATGTTGGCCAATCCAATTGAGGCACACAATAGAAAAAATTTCACTAACACTGGCTAATGTAAGCTTTTACACACATAATTTAGTAAATAACAAGCAATCAAATTGAAAAGTAAAGGGATAACTAATTGGTCAACCTAACAAGTTTATTAGATTATTAAGAAATGATTTTAAATGTTATGGGAAGTTGGTTGTAAAATAAGGAAATGGATAACAATATAAGGATGTGTTCAAGTAGTTTGGGATGAAAATGACTGTAGTGGAAATATTATAGGCTTGGTATTAGGGCCTACCTCCTCACTTCACACACCACAATGATAAGGGTGTCAGGTTATTAGCTAAAATATACCATTAAACACACTTTTACTTGACCAGAGTATCAAATTGATTCCCCCATTGGTGATGAAATCCAAGTAGGTTAGCCTTGGGTATGTTATTCCCAAAATCTGTCACTCATTTTAGGAGCAACATATGAACTTTTTTGGTCCTACAAGCCAAAATTATCTCTTCCCTTCTCAAAAACTCATTCTAAGATTTCAAATTCTTCATTATTCAAGATTTTTCAGTTAAGGGACTAGCAAGTTCAACAAGTTCAATGGCTTTAATAGGTGAGTTCTTTCGAAGGACAATTTCCCAACACTTAGGCAATTTCAAGATTAGTTCAATCAGTTGGTTCAACCAAAATTGTTCATCAGCATGATTCAAACAAAGGATTGAACCATTGAAAAATTGAACCCCGCTTCCAAAAGTTTAAAAGGTTCAACAGGTTCAAAGGTTCAATGGCGTCAGTAAGCTTAAAGAAGTTAAGCGCTTCGAAAGAAGTTCAAAGTTCAACCACTCCAACAAGTTAAATGGCTTCAAAAGACTTGGAAGAAAAGAAGGCTTCAAAGAACAAAGGAATGAACCATTGAACCATTGAACCTTAAACCAAAATGGTTCAATGATTTCAATGGGTTCAAAGAGATCAAAAGACTTAGAAGAAAAGAAGGCTTCAAATGCAAGATTGAACCATTGAACCAAAGTTGGTTCAATCAGTCGATTCAATCAGTCAGTTCAAAGGAATGCCCCAAAGTTGAAATAACAAGTGCCCTTGAAGAGGGTAGTGAATTAAAGGCAAGTGCCCTTGTGGAGGGTAGGGAACATTGGTTCAAAGTTCAAAGAGAAGGCCGAAAGGGTAAGGTTTCCTTTAGATTTTTGTCTGAAGAGATTACCAAGTAAAGGAACTAAAAAAATTCTTTCGAAAAGATTTTCCACAAAATAATTTCACAAAGACAAGGTGAATTCTTTTGGACAAAAAGTCCAAAATAATTCCTTCAGAATTTTGTCTAAAGGAATTTTCCCAAAAGGAAAAGCCCGAAGAAAAGTGAACAAGGCAAAGGAAAGGTTTCCTTCAAATATAATGTCTGAAGTAATTCCTTCAGACATTTTGTGTAAAGATTTTAACTTAAAGGAATTAACTCAAAGGAACTAACCTGAAGACCACCCAAAGGACCCCAAAGGGCAGGTACCCTTGTGGGGGGCTCTCAGCACCAAGAAAATGGACCTCTCTCAAAGACCTGAAGGGACACCTTCCCTTTGGGGTGTTCCAAAGACAAAAACTCGAAGGAATTTCAAGGCTTCAAAGAGACTTAGAAAAATAAAGGAATCAATGGAATGAAGAATGAACTAATGAACCAATTGAACCTTGAACCAAAAGAGTTCAAAGTTCAGTGGTTTATAGGTTTAACAGTTTAAAGAAATCTCCAAGCAAAGGAAGAAAATAGATTATTCTAGAGACCAGTTTAAATGGATGGTTCAACCAAAGAGCAAGGAAATGATTAAACCAAGGAACTGATAAAGACTACCTGAACCATTGAACCATTAAACCAATGAACTTTCAAAGGTTCAAAGGTTCATGGTTCAATATGGTTAAAATGACCAGCAAACATTGATGTCTCCATGGATGTCTAATTTAAGGTAATGGAATATCTATTAATTTTCAAATATAGCACAGAACTTGAAGGATGAACCAAGTGACCAGCTGAAAAAGATAGCCTGAGAACTCTAATTATAGTAGGAAAAATGAGAAGGCTACAAAAGATATTGAAATATCTATGAGAGAGTTATTTTTAATAGGTGAAATAATTCACCAAGTAGTCATCCAAGCACACCAAATCAAGGATGGGGCCTATTTTTATTCCATGAAGTAAAGGCAAAGTGGATAGCTGCACAAATAAGAAGGAAATGACCAGGTGGCCTATACTTTGGAGGGGACATATGAGATGAATTGGCATGCCACAGTTAAGGCCGATACATTGTTTCAAGCATGGTCTCTCGATAGAACTGAAAATACATTCAAGGTATTGACCACAACATGGGCATTCCATGGAACAAAGCACTAAGCCTTTCTTGGTAGCTATATATTGTAATCTCTTATTTTATGCAAAGGAGATCTCTCCATTATAGAAGCAAAACTCTGCCCAAATTGAGAGGTGATTACTGAGACTTTGAGCTTAGATTGTTGATCATATTACATTATCTAAATGAGAAATCAAGTTACTTTTAGACTTTGTGCTGTTATAGCTTGTTTTATTTTAGGAAATTGTTCTTATGTCCATTTCCTAGGAGCATTCTTATTTATTTAATTTAGCAAGTAGAACTAGTGGAAGTAATCAGGAAGGTGTCCTAAAGCCAATTATGGAAAGACTTTGTGCTGCCATAATTGTCTTCAGTGTGTGTTTTTAGTTTCTTTCTATGTAAAAGATCTTGGGATGACTTTGTGCCCCCATTATCCTTAGTATTTCACTCTTTGGGTAGTTGAGGTGGAGACTTTGTGTTGCACCTTATTCTACTGGTTACTACGCCCTTGTTAACTATTTTTTACCCACCAGAAAGAACTCTTGTGTACTACTGCAAGACCACTTTTGAAAGAAAAGAAGTGCCTTTAGTATTATCACTAGGATTTCTCCTTTGTTTTGAACATAATCTATGAAAAAAGAGAGATGGATGGTGTAGTCCTACCCTTGAGTGTTATTTTCTACTTATATATATAATATATAGCTCTTCATATTTATAAGGAACCTCCCCTTGATGAGAGGAGAGATTTGTCCACCTCTGATGTAGTAAACCTACACATTTGGCTAACCAATCTCCCTATGCTATTGTTTATATCACCTATTTTTCTCATCAATTAGCTGGTGACAAAATATTCACCCAATAATTTTTTGGTGAATCTACTGGGGATACAACAATTTTACATAATTTGAAGCCTCAAGCTTCAGCTTAAATCATCACTTATGTCTTATCTATTATCATTATAGCCTTATACATTTCAATTATATACTCTGCATTGTAAAACCTAAGATGCTAGAGATCGAGCATTTCATTTCAAAAGTCAATTCTTTGCCAACTCCACACCAACAATTTTTTGGTAAGTATGTTGGGGAAGAACAAGAAGTTTGAAGCCTCAAGCTTCAAGTTGAAGTAGGGCCAATTCTTTTCCATTTTTGTTCTACAATATGGCAACTTCACGCTATACTAGAATCTAGAGAGCCCAAGGTTTTGTTGACCCTATTTTTGAGTTGGTGCAGCAGGGCAATTTTGATTTTTTCCCTCCCCAAATTCAAGTTCAATGATCCAAGAGTATTTCACCTACCCATACTAGGTCACCAACACAAGGCTTCTTTTTCTACTATTATTAGAGATTCAACTATACATACTCCACCTAGATTTGTTATCCCCCTTTTCCATAATCAAATCATGGCAGTTCAAGGCCCCTGGGGTAACTCTTTTGGCCCACTCAATTTAACTCCACCCCTACATGAGCTACCATGCAGTTCAAGGAAGAATTTCCCCAAATTATTTGGTGATGGGAAAGTTCATCTCAATGAACATATTATTGCCTTTAGCATAGCCTGTGGCATGATAGGTGTGGAATATGAAGAAGTAGTAGTCAGGCTATTTTTGGAGATACTACAAGGTGTTACTGCAAACTAGTTCTACCATTTGTAGGCTCGATCAGTGACTGACTGGGACACTCTTAAATCTAAATTTCAAGCTAGGTTCAAGCCTATAGAAGATGTGCATGCCTTACTGGCCCAAGTCACACAGATGAAGAATGAACTTCATGAACCTATGAGGGACTTCATTGCCAAGTTTGATAAGCTGAGGAACTAGATTCCTACAATTGCTTAGCCAACACCTAAAAACCTCAAATGCTTCTTTATCAACTCACAGCTACCTGAAGTGAGTTTTTTGTTAAGATGGGCTAGCCACATAGATCTTGCTACTGCTCAATATTTTTCTACTGAGGTAGAAGATGACCTTATCTTGGCAGGAATGATAAGGAGAGATCTTAATAGAGGTAAATCCTCTTCATCCTTTGAATACTCACCTATAGTCACCACTGATCTAATGGTGCAGAAGCTAGCAAATGAATTGCTAGCTCTTAGAAAGCAAATGGTGCAAGGGATGCCATATACCCCTTTGTACAAAGATGTACCAAAGAGGACATTCCCCAATCAGTCATACCAAGGCAATGCTGCCAAGAATCAAGGGCAACCAAATCACCTTCCTCCCTCATGGGGGAACCTTGCCATTGAAGCACCTCTAACCAATTTAGTAGTTGTATATCTCAAAGTAGAATCAAATTTCTCCTTCTAGCCTAAGTTAAACTTAGAAGATGATGCTAATCTCTTCATAGAGGAAGAAGAAGAATTAGCTGGTGACTCCAACATTGGTTTCCTAAATTACCAGGACGAACCTAAAAGTGAAGGTAAAGAAGTTGAGGGATCATGAGCTATGTTCACTTGGTCCAAGAATTAGTCAGCCTAACAAGCTGATAAAGAAAAAATAGAGGAGCGACTTCAACTAGCAATTTCAATTGCTAAGCGGGGAACCACTCTACCTTTCTAGCCAAAGGACCCAGTGATTACAAGAAAGGTAAGTACATTAAACATCCTTACACCTTCTACTTCAAATTCATAGATTAGTCCTCCCCCACCTAAAAACTAGAAGGATGAACTCCCATCCTCTATTCCTAGTTCATTTTAAAAATTTGACATAATTGACCATATAAAGAAAACCAAACTTCAAATGTCTGAATTTGAATTCTTGTAATGCAACCCTGAGTAGTTAGATAAGTTGTTTCAATGTGTAAAGAACCAAGCCATCCCTGTAAGACAAGTAATTCCAAAGGTAACTCATGATCCCCCAAAGAACACATTCACCAGGAATAACCTTGTCATTACTCCTCTCACTACTTCCAGAAGGACTCAACCATTTTATGTTTCCCTACTGATAAATGGACATCAACTAAACAATTACATCATAGATTTTGATGCATCTGACAATGTCATGCCAAAGTTGTAGAATCCCTTGGTCTCACACTAACCAAGACATTTGGGAGATGTTTCTCCATGGAGAATAAACAAGTGCCACTGTTGGGATAAATCAAGGATGCCTAATTTGCATTTGCAGCATTCCCAGACAAAAGAATCAAGATGACTATCCTGGTGGCCGATGTTCCAACATCATATGGCATCCTTCTTGGGTGAAATTTATACAAGGATGTTGGTGGTGAATTAAGCATGGACCTATCTGAGGTAAAGATCTCAGTCAAAGGTGTTATGTAGAGATTTCTCCTTGACAAGGAAGCAAAATACATGGTCACTCAAACATCAGTGCTTGAAGCTCAAATTCTATTTGAGTCTTCAGGCATAGGTAATTACTTTTTATCCGTAGAGGAAGTCCATGAGGTGTCTGATGAAATTCCCAAATGTGTCAACCTAAAAATTGGTTTGGATGGAATGGCAGAAGAATTCGTGGAGTACAGTGCAAGTGTAGAAGAATCTCCCCCTCCAAATGAAGAAGAGTCTAAGGAAAAATAAGTGTCTGATGAAGTATGGATTCTAGAATTTGATGGTAGTTTCTCCTCTACCAGTTCAATAGCTAAGATTGTGTTGATATCTCCTCAAGGAGATATTTTTCCTTCTTCATATAAGTTGTAGTTTAGCAACACCAACAACATAGCTGAGTATGAATCTCTATTGCTTGGATTGAAGGTTGCTCGAGACAAACACATCAAACTCTTTCATGCCAAAGGAGATGCTAAACTAGTGGTTTGTCAGGTAAGGAACCTATATCAAATAAAAAATGAGAGATTGTGTCACTACCGTAATCTAGTATGGGATCAAATTGAAATATTTGATGCTTTCAGCATCTCTACCATACCTAGGGAATTTAATGATCGAGATGATGCACTAACTATTTTAGCAACTCTCTTAGTTTCTCACCCTAATTTTAAGGGAGATAGGTACACTATTAAACTAGTCTTTTGACCAAGGGTGCCTGATAATGCTAATCATTGGCAAGTGTTCAATGGTGACAACTAAATCATTGCCTTCCTAGAGCAAAAAGATAGCTTTGAACAACTTCATTTTGAAGGTAGTGAGCCTCAGAAGCTTGAATTATCCCCTGAATCAAGTGCAGACGTAGGTGAAGAATTCCTGCAATTAAAGGGAATAAAATCCCAAAAGACCTGGTTTACCTTGAGAAACTATTTGACAAACATGACAGGTTCATCAAACAGCAACAGATGGATTCAAGCTCCTCTTAGGAGTTTTATCAAATAAATCTGGGTACCAAAGAAAATCCCAAGATGGTGAACATTGGGAAGTGCTGCACTCAAGAAGAAAAGTTCAAGTTCACTACTCTTCTCAGTCAGTACATGGATGTCCTAGCATACTCCTATGATGATCTAAAGTCACTCAAGCCTAAAGAAAATTTCCATGAAATACCTCTCAAGAGTGACTCGATACCTTATAAGCAAAAATCTAGGTAGTACAATCTAAAGATATCAGGTACTATTCTATTTGAAATATAGAAAATACTAAATTTTAGGATAATTTTCCCAATCCATCATTCCACATGGATTGCCAACATAGTACTTGTGAGGAAGAAGAATGGAAAAATTCATCTCTGTGTGGACTTCAAAATTTTAAATTAAACATCCTTAAAGGATAACTATCCTCTACCCATCATGGATCAAGTCCTTCAGACAGTGACTAGTTCAGAGATGTTACCAATGTTGGATGGCTTCTCAGGGTACAATCAAGTTGAAGTTGGTGAAGCAGACCAGCATAAGACTGCCTTCACCACACCTTGGGGCACCTTTGCCTATCAAAGAATGTCATTTGGCTTAATAAATGTTGGTGCCACTTTTTAGAGAGCAATGGAACTTGCTTTGAAATATGAAATGGGTAAGTTCATTATATTTTACTTGGATGATTTAACAATCTTTTCCAAGCATCATCCTGATCATGTGCACCATTTGCAAAAAGTGTTGGAACGATGATGCCAGAATGGCATTTCTCTAAATCCCAAGAAGTCTATTTTTGGAATAACAAAAGGGAAACTTCTCAGGTACATTATTTCCCAAGAAGGCATAACTTTTGACTCAAGTCCATCTAGGAACTTACTCTACCCACAAGTAAGACTACAGTTCACTCTTTCTTTGGAAAGGTGAATTTTTTACAGAGGTTCATCCCTGAGTTCGCTGAGAAGACTCACCATATTGTGAACATGATGAAGGGAAAAGCTACTTTCTAGTGGACTATAGAAGGCAATTCAGCATTTGAAGACATCAATATAGCTATTGCTCATGCCCCAATTCTAGTTTGTCTAGATTATACCAAGGATTTCACAATGTATAGTTATGCTTCTGAGTACACACATTCAATAATTATGGTTCAACAAAACCAAGAAGGTGTGGAATATCACATTTCTTTCATGAGATATCCTCTCAAAGCTCATGAGCTAAAGTACTCAAACATGGAGAAGCATGATTATGTAGTGGTAAAGGTAGTGCAACATTTCCACTTTTACATCCTGAATTCACACACTGCTGCCCTAGTTCCTAATACCATAGTTAAATCCATATCAACTTAGCAAGAGTTTGGAACCAAAAGAGGCAATTAGATTACTAAAATCCAAGAGTTTTATCTAGTCATCAAACTAATTAAGTTGGTGTGGGGAAGGGGCCTATGACAATTCATTATTGATAATAGACTAGAAGAAACAAAGCATGAAGAAGCAGAAGTGGAAGACATGCCAACAGTCCTCTTTGTCTCCACCATGAATGAGTGGTATTCAAGTATTGTTCATTTTCTTACTTATGGTGAGTGTCTTTCCCACCTATCTTGTAAAGAAAGGAGGATTTTCAAGTTAAAAGCTGCTAATTTTTTCCTCTGGGACAACATCTTGTATAAGAGGAGCCTTGATGGAGTGTTCCTTCACTACGTGGATAAAGAACAATAGAACCAACTTTTGAAGTCCTTCCATAATCTGGCCTGTGGAGGACATTTTTTTTCTCTTGTAATTGCCCATAAGATTATGTGAGCTAGGTATTACTAGCTTACTCTATTTTAGGATGCATATAAATGGATACAAAGATGTGAACTATGCCAACAATTCATTGGAAGACTCAAATTAACTACCCTGCCTCTTAATCTAGTGGTGATAGAAGAGCCATTTTAGCAATGGGGAATTGATTTCATTGGTGATGTAAACCTATCTTCAAGTGTTGGACATGATTATATCCTCACAGCCATAGATTACCTCACCAAGTGGGTGGAAGTTATTCCAACCAAGCATGTTACTTTATAAGTAGTGTGCAATTTCCTCAAGGAGAACATCATTTCCAGGTTTAGTGTCCCAACCAAGATTGTCATAGATAGTGAAACTTATTTCTCTTCCTAGGAGATTACTCAATTCTATTTTTACTATGAGATTACCCTCTCCCACTCTTCTGATTGTTTCCCACAAGCAAATGGCCAAGCTGAATCAAACAACAAGAACTTGGTGACTATCATCAAGAAGCTAGTAGATGACAACCAATGAACATGCCATAAAGCATTGGTTGATGCTTTATGGGTAGACATAATTACACCCACGAGGGAAATTGGTATGTCACCTTTCCAACTCCTTTATGGTCTCAATGTTGAGATACCAATCACATTGGAATTTCCAACATTGAAATTGGCTAAGGCAGTTGAAGATCAGACATATGAAAGCTCCATCGATAAAAGGATCATGTGCTTGATTGAGTTGGATGAGTAGTGAACTATAGTGGTGGACTAAATTGTTGTGCATCAAATTCTAGTGAAGAAGCTCTTCAACCAAAAAGCAAAAGACCATGATTTCTAGATTGGAGATCAAATCTTGTGGTGGGACAAAAGGAGAGAACCAAAGGGAATGCATGGGAAGTTTGATTCCCTAAAGAGAGGCCCATTTATTATCCAACAACTCAATGGTGAAAATAGTTTCCTATTGAAGTATCAAGATGGCACACCCTTTTATCTACCTCATAATGGGCAGCATCTGAAGCACTTCAATTTTTGAAGTATCATATAAGATCACCTATACATATGTATATTTGTATAGTCTTTAGTTCTATTTTGTGCTTTTCATTTTCATTTTAATTTTTGGCACCTTTATTTTTTTTGGGTAGCATGAATCCATAGCCCAATGGCATACTTGAAGGCACTGGAGATTATGGTTTATACTCCCCTCAGCTATTTCAAGTCTTCAACTGAAGGAAGTTCCCCAACTGGAGCCAGCTATTGTTCTCAAAATCTATCACTCATTTTTGGAGCAACATATGAACTTTTTTGGTCCTAAAGGCCAAGTTTATCTCTTCCCTTCTCAAAAATTTGTTCTAAGCTTTCAAATTATTCATTATTCAAGTTTTTTTAGTTAAGGGACTAGTAGGTTCAACAAGTTCAATGGCTTCAATAAGTGAGTTCTTTCAAAGGAATAAGTTCCCAACACTTAGGAAATTTCAAGATTGGTTCAATTGGTCAGTTCAACAAAAAATGTTCATCGACAAGATTTAAACAAAGGATTAAACTGTTAAACCGTTAAACCATTGAAACCTGCTTCTAAAAGGTTCAAAGGTTCAATAGGTTCAAAGGTTTAAAGACGTCAGCAAGCTTAAATAAGTTAAGCACTTCAACAGAAGTTCATAGTTCAACCGCTCCAACAAGTTCAACAGCTTCGAAAGACTTCGAAGAAAAGAAGTCTTTAAAGAACAAAGGAATGAACCATTGAACCATTAAAAATTGAACCAAAATGGTTCAATGGGTTCAACAGTTTTAATGGGTTTGAAGAGATTAAAAGACTTAAAAGAAAAGAAGGCTTCAAACGCAAGATTGAACCATTGAACCAAAGTTGGTTTAATCAGTCGGTTCAATCAGTCAGTTGAAAGGACTACCCCAAAGCTGAAATAACAAGTGCCCTTGCATAGGGCAGTGAACTAAAGGTAGGTGCCCTTGTGGAGGGCAAAGAACATTGGTTCAAAGATCAAAGAGAAGGCCGAAAGGGTAAGGTTCCTTCAGATTTTTGTCTGAAGAAATTATCAAGTAAAAGAACCAAAAGAATTCCTTCAAAAATATTTTCCATGGAAGAATTTCATAAAAACAAGGTGAATTCTTTCAGAAAAAAATTCTAAAGGAATTCCTTCAGAATTTTGTTCGAAGGAATTCACCTGAAAGGAAAAGTCCAAAGAAAAGTGGACAAGGCAAAGGAAAGGTTTCCTTTGGACAAAATGTTTGAAGGAATTCTTTCAAACATTTTTTCTGAAGAGATTAACCCGAAGGAATTAACTCAAAGGAATTAACCTGAAGACCACCTGAAGGACCTCGAAGGGAAGGTACCCTTGCGGGGGGCTCTCGGCACCAAGAAAATGGACCTTTCTCAAAGACCTGAAGGGACACCTTCCCTTTGGGGTGTTCCAAAGACAAAAACTTGAAGGAATTTCAAGGCTTCAAAGAGACTTAGAAAAATAAAGGAAGTAATGGAATGAAGAATAATCCAATGAACTGATTGAACCTTGAACCAAAAGAGTTCAAAGTTCAATGGTTCACAGGTTCAATGATTTAAAGAAATCTCTAAGCAAAGGAAGAAAATTGATGATTCCAAAGACCAGTTCAAAGGGATGGTTTAACCAAAGAGCAAGGATGTGATTGAACCAAGGAACTGATAAAGACCACCTAAACCGTTGAACCATTGAACCAATGAACTTTCAAAGGTTTAAAGGTTCATGGTTAAATATGGTTCAAATGACCAAAAACCATTGACATCCCCACATATGTCAAATTTAACGTAATGGAATATCCATTAATTTTCAAATATAGCACAGAACTTGAAGGATGAACCAAGTGACCAGCTAAAAAATATAGCTCCAGAGCTCCAATTGCAACAAGAAAGAAGAGAAGACTACATAAGATATTGAAATATCTATGAGAGAGTTATTTTTAGTAGATGAAATAGTTCACCAAGTAGTCATCTGAGCACACCAAATCAAGGACGTAGCCTATTTTTCTTCCATGAAGTAAAACCAAAGTGGACAGCTACGCAAATGAGAGGGAAAGGACCAGGTGGCCTATACTTTGGAGGGGACATATGAGACACATTGGTATGCCACAATTAAGGTTAATATAATGTTCTAAGCATGGTCTCTCAATAGAACTAAGAATGCATTCAAGCCATTGACCACAACATGGGTCATTCCATGGAACAAAGTGCCAAGCCTTTCTTGGCAGCTATATATTATAATTTCTTGTTTTATGCGAAGGAGATCTCTCCATTAAAGAAGCAAAACTCTACCCAAATTGAGAGGTGATTACTGAGACTTTGAGCTCAGATTGTTGATCATATTAATTTATCTAAATGAGAAAGCAAGTTACTTTTAGACTTTGTGCTATTATAGCTTGTGTTATTTTAGGAAATTGTTCTTATGTCCATTTCCTAGGAGTATTCTTGTTTATTTAATTTAACAAGCATAACTAGTGGAAGTAATCAGGAAGGTGTCTTGAAGCCAATTATGGAAAGACTTTGTGATGTCACAATTGTCTTCAGTGTGTGTTTTTAGTTTCTTTCTATGTAAAGGATCTTGGGATGACTTTGTGCCCCCAATATTCTTAGTATTTCACTCTTTGGGTAGTTGAGGTGGACACTTTGTGTTGCACCTCATTCTGCTAGTAATTGTGCCCCTGTTACCTGTTGGTTACCCACTAGAAAGAACTCTTACTTCTTGTTGCAAGACCACTTTTGAAAGAATAGAAGTGCCTTCAGTATTATCACCAATATTTCTCCTTTATCTATGAACATCATCTCTAAAAAAGAGAGATGGATGGTGTAGTCCTACCCCTAAGTGTTATTTTATACTTATATATATAATATATATCTCTTCATATTTATAGGGAACCTCCCCTTGATGAGAGGAGAGATTTTCCTACCTATAATTTAGTAAACCTGCACATTTGGCTGACCAATCTCCCTATGTTGTGGTTGAAATCACCTATTTTGCTCATCAGTTAGCTGGTGACAAAATATTCACCCAATAGGGTAGACAAATATTAAATTGCTTATTTAGATTATGTGGTTTGTTCCTATGTGTATAAAATAGAAATAGTGGAACTAAATAGTTAATTAAAAAACCCCTAATTGGACTATGTGAATTATTCTAAGCATGTAAACAACAATAAAAGAAATGTGTGAAATAATTACTAGCATATAGATTAATTTTAATTTAAATCAAGGTACAGTGTTGACACTATATGCACAACATATAGAACATAGTCAACAGGGTCAACTCTATACTATGGAAGCAAGGTCTTAAAATGTATAAGATCAGCTAGGATTGACCTAGTTATTTTAGATAGCATATAAAACATAAAACTGGGTCGATAAGGTCGATCTAGTTGATTGTATAGGGATAGTTTTGAATAGTACAAACAATGAAATAAAAGCCAATAAAATAAATATACAAAGAGATATAAAGGAAACCTAGTGGATCAAAGATGTAAACGAGGAAGATTATTGACTAATAACCTTGAAGAATGTTGGCAAAACCTACTAACTAGGATAACTAGGTTGATCAAGCTATGTATGGACCTGTTATAGAAGCCTAAAAATGTACATGGTCGACCAAAGGTTGACCTAGTATGTTTTTTAGATGCCTAAAAGTGTACAAGGTCAACTAGGTTGACCTAGTAGTCTGAACTACAATACTAAAAGTCTAGAAACCTATACTAGGTCATCTGAGTCAATCTAGTTGCATGTTCTTGAAAACTTGTGCATAGATATTAGAACCAGGTTGACAGATTCAATCTAGTATGGTAGATATATGATAAAAATAATACTAAAAATAATGAAAGAAAGTGAAATAAATATTGTAAGGGTTATTTTCACATCAAGCTCACTAGAATGTATGTAATCAAAAATGCATCATGTCCATAAATCAATCCTATCTTAGAGAAGATAAAACATACCTACACTTTCGATTAGGGATACATTTGTTAAGTGGGAGCATGACCAATATAGGGATATGATAGAAATAATTAGGATATGACTTATCATAATACATCATGCAAGGTAGGGTTCTAAAGCCTATAGTCTAACACAATCATGCAACAACCCTAAAGGAGTCCTAAGGTTTGATATTCACTTATTTTAACAAACAAGAAAGTAAATATAATCTAGTGCACACCAAATCTTGTGGCACAAAGTGGGGTTTAAAAACAAAATAAACAACTAAAATAAAAATGCATAGAAGACATATACTCATGTCAATGTCTATAGAATATTAATACATAGAAGAGAGAAGCACATCTACGTTATCTATTTACTCTTACAAAGGAGAAATAAAGTTAGGAATAGTTACCTTGAAGATGAACCCACCAAGCTTCAATATCTCCCTTTGCCAAGATTCTTTTCAAGAGATTGTTGTGGTATGTAAGGATAACAAATACAAATCAACTTTAGGCTACACAACCTATCTATGCATCCAAAATACTTCTCCACAAGACAAGTTATGTATCTCCAAAGAAATTATGGAACCCTAAGCTTTATTCTTTAAGTATAATGGTAAATAAGAGGATGTTTGTTCACACTTATTATTATTTATTTCTCTATCTTTAAATGGAAGGAAATGAACTTGTATATATAGGTGGATCTATCCCTAAATACTTTTGGAAATGTTAGATGTACAGGGTCAGCCATGGTTGACCTAGTGTGTTTTTGGGGGTTATTCACTAAGTTTGTGTTAGGTCGGTTGAAATGATAACAAACCCAAAAAGTGAAAGTACCATAAAATGTATACGGTTGGAAATGATCAACCTAGTTCAATTGACAGTCAAAAATGGAATTAAGGCAAGAAAAGAAGGATGAGAAGTGAAAAAAT